>JAVJIF010001481.1:0-127500 GCA_038442645.1 Agave tequilana
CGGGCTGAGAGTACTCTCTCAGCCTGCGGTGACGTGGCTCGAGTTGTCACCTCACTGACTTGCGGCCCGCTTTTAGGGAGAAGTTAAATTACCAAATACCCCTTATGATAACTTTTCCTTATTGTTTATTATTATTTTTCCCCCTTTTATTTTGCCGCTCTTTATAGGATATAAATTACTTTTCGCCTTATTTCTTTACCTCTTTTTTGAAAGATGTAGTTTCTCCTTTTTCAGCCTGGGATAAATTTTTTTTGAAAATATAAAATCTTTTCAGATCAATGTTTTCAGCCTGCGATAAAATTCTACTTTATAGTTTAATTTTTTTTGTATATAATGTAGTCAGAGTCTTGGTCGCATTGTACATTTAAACTGCGACCTTAGCCAAAGTCTTTGGTCGCAGTGTACATGGTGAAATGCGACCAAGGTCGCAGTGTTGTTATTGATAAAGATAGCCAGCAACTGCAATCTAGGGTTGCATTACATGGATTGTGACTTTGGTCGCAGTACGTTAAGTAATTATTTTTTTTGAATATAATGTAGTCAGAGTCTTTGGTCGCATTGTACATTTAAACTGCGACCTTAGCCAAAGTCTTTTGTCGCAGTGTACATGGTTAAATGCGACCAAGGTCGCAGTGTTGTTTTTGATAAAGATAGCCAGCAACTGCAATCTAGGGTTGCATTACATGGACTGCGACTTTGGTCGCAGTACGTTAAGTAAGTGTTGTTTTATTAAGTGTTGTTTTTTGGATTAAGTCATTTTTTGAATCTAAATGAAAAATGAAAAGTTGTCTGTTGTCTGATGCGACTTGGAGTCAGTCCGTGAGACGCGACCTGTCATAAAGATTTTATGAGATCTTTTAACGTCAAGTCTATGTTGACGAACCCCGCACCATTCGTTGTTTCCCGAAGCGGTTGTGTACGCGTCGGTTCTTCATTGGGTTTAGGCGTTAATGTCTTTTAATGCCAAACCGGCGCTGGCGGTTGGAGACGATTAATGCCGACGATTCTGATTAATGAACCATTAATTATGGTTATTATGGGCTGCCTATAAATAGGGCTCACGCTCTCCCTTTAACAGTCCATAATTAGACTGTTTTCTTTCGAGAGCAATTGCTCTGAGAATTTCCGTCTTCTTCAGAGTCTGTAACAGGGGCCTGCCTCCATGGATGAAGATGACCCTATTGACGAACTTGATCGATGTTCGTCCACAAGGGAAGAAGTCATAGACCTCATCGTCCACAAGGGAAGAAGTCATGGTCCTCGTCGTTCACAAGGGAAGAAGTCATGATCCCTGATGAGGACTTAATCCTCACCGAGATCTGCTCTGACTTGATGCACCAGTCAAGCTTGCTGGTAACGGATGGTCAGAGTGGGTATGGCGGCGGGGGATGTGGTGGATATAGTGGTGGGTAGCATTCCCTGTGAGGTCTAAAAACCTCCTCTCTTACCCCAGAAGTGACATCGAGGAAACTCCATGCTCACTGGATAACCTTCTGGTGAAGAGATGTTCATAAACGAAAGATTCTGCTGCCACCATACCTCCAGGAGAAGATTGCTCTTAGTAGTCAACAAGGGCTCTTCTTGGCTCTTCTGATGTTTTGTCTTCTTGGATACTTTGATGTTTAGTGTTCTTTGTAACACTCAATCTTATTGATTCTGCTGCCACCAGACCTGAAGAAGAAGATTTCTCTTAGTCAACAAGGGATTTTTTGATGTTTAGTCTTCTTGGCTACTTTGATGTTTAGTCTTCTTTGTAACACTGAATCTTATTGATTCTGCTGCCACCAGACCTCAAGAAGAAGATTGCTCTTAGTCAACAAGGGATTTTTTTGATGTTTTAGTCTTCCTTTGTACTGCTGTATTTGTAACACTCAATCTTATTGTATAAGAGATCGTTTTGTATCATTTGCACATGCCTGGAGATAAATGCCTCGACATAAATAAAAAACATATTTGTTTTTTTAATAAACTACGAACTTTTTCGCAGCCATGCATTGCAAAGAAAACAACTATGATCATAGATGACACTGCGACCAAGGTCGCATAACATACATTGCAAACAGTAACTACTGTGACCAGGGTCGACACTGCGACCAAAGACTGCGACTAAGCAACTGTTGCGGTGACGTGTCACATCGTCGCAGTGTTGTTGTTGATTAAGACTGAAAACCAGCAATAGCGACCAAGATTGGAGATTATTTTTTTAAGACTGCGGCCATCAACTGCGACCAAAGTCGCAGTGTTGTTGTTGATTATTTATAAAGACCACCAACTGCGACCAAGGTCGCAGTGATGTTGTTGATTCGTAAAGACCAGCAACTGCGACCAAGGTCGCTTTGTATTTTATTAAGACTAAACAGCAACAACTGCGATCTAGGTCGCAGTTTATTTTATTAATATTAAGGTCAGAATCTGCGACCAAGGTAGCAGTGTTGTTGTTGAGTAAGACTAAAGTCCAGCAACTGCGACCAGGGTCGCAGTGTATTTATTAAGTCTGCGTCCAGCAACTGCGACCAATGTCGCAACCTTTCATTTTAAAAATTTTTAAGGGTGAAGTAATATAATTATTAACTGCGACCAAGGTCGCAGTGTTGTTAAGGATAAAGATGGTCGCAGTGTACATGGTTAAATGTGACCAAGGTCGCAGTGTTGTTGTTGATTAAGACTGAAAACCAGCAATAGCGACCAAGATTGGAGATTATTTTTTTAAGACTGCGGCCATCAACTGCGACCAAAGTCGCAGTGTTGTTGTTGATTATTTATAAAGACCACCAACTGCGACCAAGGTCGCAGTGATGTTGTTGATTCGTAAAGACCAGCAACTGCGACCAAGGTCGCTTTGTATTTTATTAAGACTAAACAGCAACAACTGCGATCTAGGTCGCAGTTTATTTTATTAATATTAAGGTCAGAATCTGCGACCAAGGTAGCAGTGTTGTTGTTGAGTAAGACTAAAGTCCAGCAACTGCGACCAGGGTCGCAGTGTATTTATTAAGTCTGCGTCCAGCAACTGCGACCAATGTCGCAACCTTTCATTTTAAAAATTTTTAAGGGTGAAGTAATATAATTATTAACTGCGACCAAGGTCGCAGTGTTGTTAAGGATAAAGATGGTCGCAGTGTACATGGTTAAATGTGACCAAGGTCGCAGTGTTGTTGTTGATAAAGATGGCCAACAACTGCAATCTTAGGTCGCTTTACATGGACTGCGACATTGGTCGCAGTACGTTAAGTAAGTGTTTTCCTTTAGATTAACATGCATAGCGACCAAGGTCGCCGTGTTCTTGTTTTATTAAGTGTTGTTTTGGATTAAGTCATTTTTTGAATCTAAATGAAAAATGAAAAGTTGTCTGTTGTCTGATGCGGTCAGAAACTGCGACCAAGGTAGCAGTGTTGTTGTTGATTAAGATTAAAGACCAGCAACTGCGACCTTGGTCGCATTGTATTTATTAAGTCTGCCTCCATGGTCGCAGTATTTCAACCGATACATAGTAGTAAAAAATGTAATTCACACAAATAACTTTAGAAAACAGATTTATATATATTTAAAAAGAAAAACAAAATACAATTTTTAACTTCTAATCGTCGTCATCACCATAGTAATCAGATTCGTCGTCAAGAGTCATGCTTTCTTCTTCTGTATCGCTTTCGTCTTCTGTCTCTTCCTCCTCTTCAGGTACAGTCTCATCGTCGCTTTCTTCCTCTTCATGTTTGTGTTTTGGTTCATCAATGAACTCGCAGAAAGGGTCGTCTGTATCAAGCTCAGATTCTGACCCATAGCGAGACATTGTTTCAGAACTAAACATAAAATCATCATTTGATGATTGGCTTCTTTCCGGTGAAGACGGTGGTGATGGTGAAGACATTGTTTGAATGTATTGGCTTCTTTCCGGTGAAGAGGATGGTATGTTTTTAATCCTTTGCTCATGACCCTTTATATATTTTTAATCCCGGAATTCCAAAAGGTTTAAGCTCTCGGACCACGTGAATATCTCTCAAATATATTTTCTATCTTTTCCCAAAAATTGTATACTTCCTAGGTGACTGTTCAGTTATCCAAAACAGTTTAAAAGTTAATACACTATAACTTTAAATTACTTTGAACTCCAAAACAGTACATTATTGCGACCAAAGTCGCATTGGGAACTGATAAATGATTAACTGCGACCATAAATTGCATCCGTAGTAGGATTGCGACTATGGTCGCAGTGTTTAAGAGCAGCAGTCGCAGTTTGGATATGTAATTAAAAGAGCTTATAAGTTAATATATTGAGAAAGAGACCTTACAAAAAAAATAGAATTAAAAGCTTTTAAAAGAAGACAAAATATAATTGAATATCAGAAGATCAGGAAATCCTAATCCTCGTCATTATCACCATCATAACCAGATTCATCGTCTTCATTCTTCTGCTCTTCCTCTTCATCACTTATTTCCTCATCATCTTGCTGGTTTTGAGGTTTTTTGTTTCACCGATGAACTCCCAGAATGGATCGTCTCTATCAAGCTCTTCGTCTGACCCGTTGCTAGGAAGCGAGCGTACAGCATCAGAGGACATGCTTTCATCAAGCATGTCTCCGTCAAGTGGCAGAGGAATAATGTCTTCTTCAATAACCCACATGAAAAATTCATTATCATCATGAATAGGAGGATCAGTTAATACATTATTTGATGTAGTGAGATAGTCAAAAGGAGTGAAGTCCAGACTGGTATCAGATTCACTAGAATATCCTAAAGACAAAGGACCGGTGGGGGATTGATTGAAGTTGAATTCTGAGTGTTCAGAGGAAGAAGATGGGGAAGACATGATTCAAGAATGAATTTTTTTTTGGAAGTTTTTGAAATCAAATTGAAAAGGAAGAGCAAAATTATAGTTTTTTAGGTATGAGGTAATATATTAGTTACAAGCTTTATATAAAGGTGAATATTGTGGAAGAACATGAATAGTAATAATAATTGTTACAGGTGAGGGTTGAGTATGGTAGGAAGTGGTAAAAAAATTAAATATTTAATTGAAGACTTATTGCTGGAGATTCCGAAGTACAAATTAACTTTTTATAGAATTGTTTGGCTATATCTTTAGATTACGTATGGTGCATATCTTTCCTTTCTCGAGATTAACATTAGTGCATATCTTTTTTTCTAGACTGGTGTTGTATCACGGTAGGTATAATATTAATTACTTCTTTTACAGAAGGCATGAGAAAGAAGATTGCGAATTTGGTCGCAGTACCGAAGGAGGTCGCATTGCTATGCGATAGCATTTTTTGTCTTGTATTCTTTATTCTGTATTAAGTCTGCGACCATGGAATGTTTTTTTACTTTTGAATGCTAGAAGTCGCAGTCGTCATTTAAAAGGGGTATTTTTGTCATTTTGATTCACGATTGTTTAGGCGGGATTTTTTGATTTTTTGTGGCGCCCACACTCTGCGACCGATGTGTGGCCTATATTCAGCCACGTCCCGCAGGCTGAGAAACTCTCTCATCCTGCAGGCTGAGGTACAGATAGCCCTATATATATATATATGTGTATATATATATATATATGTATATATATATATATATATGTATATATATATATATATATATGTATATATATATATATATGTATATATATATATATATATATGTATATATATATATATATATATGTATATATATATATATATATATATATATATATATGGGGTTACTGTACCTCAGCCGGCAGGCTGAGAGAGTTTCTCAGCCGGCAGGACGTGGCAACATCATAGCCACATACCTCTCATAAATTTTGGCGGACAAAAAGATGAAAAATCCCGCCCAATTTAATTTCAGTCACCTCAACAATGTATCTTCCGAAAATACCCTCTGTCACATCTTTTTAACTTATGTAAAAAAGTTGCCTTTCAAAAAAAATTTCAGCTCTAAAATTTCACCCGATCATTCTGATCCAACTTGTTCTTTTATTTCACAAATTTGATCCGTTTTTTTAAAAATATATTTGCAACACATGGCGCCATAGAAATCATCCGCCGAAAAAGGTAATAGAAAAACGATATTTTTCAAAATTTTTTAGGGTTTGTGTATTTTAATTGTTTTAAATTTTTTTCAGATTTATTTCCGTTTAAGTCTTTTTTATTTTTTAAAAAAATCTTTGGACCATGTCGCAAATAAGAAAGAGATTTTGAAACTTTAGATTATTTCATCCGAATTTAATTTTAAAATGAAGTTTGCGACTTTGGTCGCAGTTGCTGCCCGCAGTCTTAATCAACAACACTGCGACCTTGGTCGCAGTTCCTGGCGGCAGTCTTAATCAATAACAAACACTGCGACCTTGGTATTCTGATTAATACTAATTTTTTTCCTATTGACATTGCAGAAAGAAAGATTTTTACAGATTTTTGAGATTTATTTCAATAAATTAATGAGAAAAATTAATATAAAATACACAAGATGCCCCCAACAAGCAAACAGGTATATAAATTTTTGACATCTCCTTACCTTTCATATTTTCTACCTTTTTTTAGTACAAAAATATAATTTTCATTTAATGATTACTCTGTGGAAATTTCAGTATTGATTGCGCTGTATATGTATGCAAGTACATAATAAACATAGCGTTTGGTAGTCCAGCAGCTGTTGATACTGTTACGGATGCTGATGTACAGAGACTAAGAAGTGAGCTTGCATACATGATACTTGCAGATAGAGAGAAGAGTTGGGATGAAGAAACAGTAATGACCTGTTTGAGTTACAGCGTTTCCTTATACGGCGATACTTTAATCGAGACAGCGATCATGGTCGCAGTTACTTAATCATTTATCAGTTCCCAATGCGACTATGGTCGCAATAATGAACTGTTTTGGAGTTCAAAGTAATTTAATGTAAGAGTATTAACTTTTAAACTGTTTTGGATAACTGAACAGTCACCTAGAAAGTATACAATTTTGGGAAAAGGTAGAAAATAAATTTGGGAGATATTCACGTGGTTCGAGAGATTAAACCTTTTGGAATTCCGGGATTAAAAATATATAAAGGGTCATCAGGACAGGATTATAAACATACTAAATTGCTTTTGCTGAAACTCGTTACTCTCACTGTTCGGAAATAGATTCAAAAATGTCTTCTCCACCGTCTTCACCGGAAAGAAGCCAATCATCTAATGATGATTGGATGTATAGTTCTGAAGCGATGCCTCGCTACGGGTCAGAGGATGAGCTTGATACAGACGACCCGTTCTGCGAGTTCATTGATGAACCAAAATACATACATGAAGAGGAAGAAAGCGAAGAGGAGATTGTCGCTGAAGAGGTGGAAGGGACGGAAAGCGATACGGAAGACGAAAGCGGTCATACTCTTGACGACGAATCTGATTATGATGGTGATGACGAGGATTAGAAGTTTAAAATTTGTATTTTGTTTTTTTTAAAATATATATAACTCTGTTTTCTAAGGTTAATTGTGTGAATTACAGTTTTTACTACTATGTCTTGGTTGAAATGCTGTACAATTGTTACAAACCTTCATTTTAAATATTCTACTAATAGTCTTTATTGATGTTTACACATAACGAATATACTGCGACCAAGGTCGCAGTTAATAATTAAATTATTTCACCCGAATAAAATTTTAAAATGAAGGTTGCGACTTTGGTCGCAGTTGCTGGCCGCAGTCCTAATAAAGTACACTGCGACCTTGGTCGCAGTTGCTGGCGGCAGTCTTAATCAACAACAACACTGCGACCTTGGTCGCTATGCGTGTTAATATAAAGGAAACACCTACCTAACGTACTGCGACCTAAGTCGCAGTCAATGTACTGCGACCCTAGATTGCAGTTGCTGGCCCTCTTTATCAATAACAACACTGCGACCTTGGTCGCAATTAACCATGTACACTGCGACCAAAGTCTCTGTCTACATTATATACACAAAAATTAAACTATATAGGAGAATTTTGTAGCAGTAAAACTTTAAAGTACAACTACTTACAAAAATAATACAGTAGAAATCAAAGAATGATAATAAATCTGATTATAATGACACGCCAGTGGCAGACTGCGACATGAATCTCTCTACACTGTGCGACCCTGGTCGCACTTCATGAAAAATTGAAGTCTTTGTTCCTTCAAGATGGAGGCAACCCAAACCTACTTCTTCTGCCATTAAAAAGGAAATAGTAAGAATTTTAAAGATACATCATTATAAAAAAATGATTAACAGGTTTAATGTAATACCAGTAACGGACAACCAGTCCTGTAATGGCCCAGCTCTTGGCAGTTACCACATCTTCGATGCTTAACTTCCTTCTGATATATAGAATCTTCAAAACCAGACTTAAGTCTGGATGCGTTATCGACTTCACTTGAAAAGAAGAATTCTGGATCGGTCTCGGCTTTCTCTTGAAAATATTTGATAATAGCAATAAACTCATGGCCGCAGTTATTTCTACGTTGACGAGTAAAATCAATAACTTGTTGCGGGCTCACTTCTTCACAGCCTTCTCCCTGGCTCATTGCATTCACAACGCGGGAAATATTTGAAGGCCGCATTCCCACATCAACCAGATTGCTCATAATGCTTCTGCTAATCTTTGAACGATGAGTCTGGTGAGAGTAATGGTGATGTACCTTATCTGGGCTTGACAATTCATGTGAATGATTATCAACAAATTTTGTGATAACCCAACGTCTTCTGTCAAAAAGAAAACGAAGACGGACATGCATCTCAGCAGGACAAGCTACTCTAGTGTCAATTCAACGATGCACTGTAAGTCCCTCTTGTCTTTTGTCACACAACTTCTTCACACCTTCCTTGTTGCAGCAAAATTTTCTGCAAATAATCTCATAAGGAGGCTTCCGTGACTTATCTGTACCTTTTCTTCTCACGCTAAAACCTCTATTCCTTGCAAAAGAATTGTAGAAATTGTATGCTTCCATATCCGACAGGAACTGTTTCCCTATAAACTTATCTGAGCTTCCAGACATTTCTCCATGTGCATTCATATCCTACAAAAAACAATTACACGAATTACATGAATATAAATATTTTTTAGATATCACACGTCTAAAATATAAGTTATATAACTGCGACCAATGTCGCATAAGAGATGAAATCTATATTACTTTTTATTAAATACTGCGACCAAAGTCGCAGTTATCCGTATGAGAAGAAATCTATATTACTTCTTACTAAAGACTGCGACCTAAGTCGCAGTTATCCGTATGAGAAGAAATCTATATTACTTCTTACTAAAGACTGCGACCTAAGTCGCAGTCACAAAAAAAAGATTTCACATATGAGATGAAATCTATATTACTCCTTATTAAAGACTGCGACCTAAGTCGCAATTATCCGTATGTGAAGAAATCTATATTACTCCTTACTAAAGAATGCGACCTAAGTCGCAGTTATCCGTATGAGAAGAAATCTATATCACTTCTTACTAAAGACTGCGACCTAAGGCTCATATCAAAAAAAAAAGATTTCACAGCCGGAGATTATTTTCAAATAAGATTGCGACCGAATATTAAAACGGTCGCATTTCTGAAACTTTGACACATGTGTTATAGGTCGCAGTACCACATAGACTAAAGAGAAAAATTCAATATTTAAGAAATTGTTTTTAAAAAATTGAAACAATTAAAACCTGTTGATCGGCATGCAAAGATGTCAACCCTTCAAGATTTTCAATATTCTGAGAGAAAGTAGAACCAGATGCAATATCTTCCATATTTAGATCGCCAGTAGATTGCTGAGACGTCGACATTAAATATTTTGGAGAAAAAATTGATCTGAAAAGATTTTATATTTTCAGAAAAAAGTTTATCGCAGGCTAAAAAGGAGAACCTAGATCTGACAAAGAGAGGTAAGGAAAGAGGGGGAAAAATAATTTATAAACAATAACCTAAATCCTATAAAGAGCGGCAAAAAAAAGGGGGAAAAATAATAATAAACAATAACCTAAGTCTGACAACGTGCGCTCCAAAAATTGCCTTTTGAGCAAATAATAATCAATAACGAAAGTTACCGAAAGAGTAGCTTTTCATAAGGGGTATTTGGTAATTTAACTTCTTCCTATAAGCGGGCCGCAAGTTAGTGGGGTGACAAAATTGAGCCACGTCACCGCAGGCTGACAGAGTTCTCTCAGCTGCAGGCTGATATACATTTTTCTCTCTCTCTCTCTCTGTATATATATATATATATATATATATATATATATATATATATATATATATATATATATATATATATATAAACTTATGTTACCTTACCATACTTATTTTATATTGTTTTCAAATTTCAATTTTTAAAACTTTAATTTTTCAAGTGAACGGTGATTGCAATTCCGGTTGTTCACATCAATCAGACTTCATAGAGACGAAAATTTTCCATCTTATTACGCTGCAATAATGCACAGGGCCTACATATACATGTACTGCTCTCTTTGTTGAGTCTTCCCTGGGTCCATGCAGAACTATCTTTGCAGCTGCACCATGCAATTTATTGAAGGGGACTTGGAAGTCATATTGTGGGAAGTTTCTTCATCAATCTCTAAATAATACTAGTACTGGAACATTGATGTCCAGAAGTGTAGGCATCAGGTGACATGACTTCACTTGAGGAGACTTCAAATGTCACTTGTAATTAAGAACTGATTACTTGATAATTATTTGAAAGTGCAAAGATGTTTGGGTAGAAAGTGCAAAGATGTATAGTCATGTGTTTCTGAATTTGGAGAGGAAGAGTTGGCTGACTCTAATTGGAAAACAGCAAATACTTTTCATGCGAACAAAACAAGATACTTTTATTGCCAAGCAAGACTCACCACACGATTCATGTCGTGCTTATCTCGGCAATAACCTGAGTCAAGTCTCCTGAGACGACCGACTCAGCTCGGAGGTGGGCTGTGGTGCAATAAATGCACGATAGGGGACAGTTGTGCAGATTTGGTGAGTTATATATAGTCGTAGATAAAAGTAGTTATATGAAATATGTTACATTAGCATTACAAAAAAGATATTATTTAATGCATAGGTAAAAAAAAGTTCAGAATCACGTGATTTTTCATTGTTAGCCAAGATCAGGATGAATAGTTCGGATTATTCATGGGCGGCTCACCTTAGAGTTCACACGAAGCTTAATTTGAGAACCATGTTCATAGAATCTTTCTCCTACACACATGAGAATACACACACATAGGGAAAGATTTTAATACACATAGGATGTAACATCAGAGTTTACATACACTTATGAAAATACATCGTTATCCGTCATATTTATGATCCAAATCATTGATTATGATCTACATGTTTTAAAACTCATATGGATCAAATTTCATATGAATTATAACTTTCTAATCTCTCCATCTCATGATATTAAAAGTCAATTTTTTTATTTGCTTGATTTGTGGGTTAGAAAGTTTCAATTCACATGAAATTTAATTCATATGAGTTTTAGAACATGCAAATCATAATCAATAGTTTGAACATGGATCTGGATAGGCTACGGTGTATTTCTATAGGTGTATCAAAACTCTTATATTACATCATGTGTATTAAAACATTTTCCACACACACATATGGGGCAAAGATATAATACACAATGTGTAACTAACTTAAGTTACACATACCTCTTTCTACCACACAAAAATAGTTTTTAAAATAACTTATTAGCAATTTGTGGGGACCACACACACAAAAATTTGTTAGTATCTCATCTTATAAAATTTTATGTGGTGAAAATTTCTGTGTGTAACTAAGCTTAGTTACACGTAAGTGTATTGTATCCTTGCCCCCACACACACGCCCACGCCCACCTCAAACGTGTGATATACGTGCATGTTCCAGTCAAAAGAAGGAACACATCCTTTGACTTTTCCTACTTGATACAAATTGGATAAATAATCAAGTGTAAGTCTTGCAAGATGAATGCCAAGAAAGTGCAAGGCAATCAATCTAGAAAAAAAAATTGAGACATATAGGTAAACTGATATGGCGAGTTTGGTGACAGTGCTGATGTTTATTGTGTTCGGATCGATGATGATCATGATGAAAGCAGCGGCAACCAGTGCACTGGGAGATGAATGCCAAGAGAAGTGTGGAGACATTAGCATCCCACAACCGTTCGGCATAGCACAAGGCTGCTACAGGCCTGGTTTCCGTCTTCGATGCAATAATAATGCCGGTGAGACACCCAGCTCTTCTTAGATGGCGATGGAGCAAGCAGTGTTGAGGTCACAGGTTTGTCTGTCTCCCCTCCCCAAGTTTTCATACAGAACAATCTTCTTGCCTCAATGAATACAAGCACCGATTTTTCCATCATCTCATGGAGGGCTCTAGAGAATACCCCTTTTACTTTTTTCACTGGTGACTACGGCCTCTACACACGATTTGTAGCATCAGGCTGTGATGTTAGTGCCTACTTGGTGGATCTCAATAGTACCATTTGGAACAACAGTGTCATTACATCGTGTTCAACCATCTGCGAGGGCAAACATTACGCGATCTCATTCATAAATTTGTACTATTCTGAATGTAATGGCACCTTCTGCTGTACAGTGTCCATCCCAGCCAGCTTAAAATCCTATGAGATTCGCCTCATGCGCTCAAACCGAACAAGAACATGGGAGAAAACCACAAGTTGGGCCTTTGTTGGTGATCATGGTCAGAAGATCACGAGCATCAATGTTCCCAAATCAGTTTCCACAACGCTGACCTGGACCATTGATGATCAACAGACTTGTGAGGCTGCTCGAGAGAAGACGAATAGCTATGCATGTGGTCCTAACACTCAGTGCATTGACCATGCCGACAAAGAGGGATATAACTGCCAATGCATTGAAGGTTACCAAGGCAATCCCTATGATAAGCCACATGGCTGCCAAGGTTCGATCTCCTATAATAAAACTTCAAAAATAAATTTAATTAATTTTATAGATGTGTAAAATTGATCCTAATTTATCCTGCAGCTTTGACACCAGCTATCAAAATAAGGACAGCTCCTGAACCCAATTGTCCAACAAAATGTGGGAACATAAGCGTCCCCTTTCCGTTGGCATTGGAGATGGCTGTTCCAGAGAAGCACGCTTCAACCTTTGGTGCGACTCTAGTGACAAAACCCCAGCCCTCTTCTTCTATAATATGCAAAGTGTACCAGATGGACCATTGGGACAAATAGAGCTGGCGGAAGGGAAGTTGAAGTTCTTGCCTCGGCATTTCTATACTTTAACAAATAGACAAAACAGTTTCCTCATTGACGTATGGAAGACACTTGATTGGCAATGGGTGATTCAAAACAAGACTTGCATAGAAGCTCAGCGTGACATAGCCACTTACGCATGCCGCAGCATCAACAGTACATGCATTCAGGCAGCAGTGCTAGACAATCCAAATTTTGGATATCGCTGCCAATGTCAAAAAGGATACGAGGGGAATCCCTACATTTCCAATGGATGCATAGGTTCTCTCTTATACTTATTATAATCCATTTTATAAATTGAATAACTGTGGTTTACACTAGATTATATGATTTTAATCGAGATTTCTTATTTGATAGCATTTGAAACTATGTGTTGGTTACCAAGATTTGCAAGTTATACACTTTTCCTTTTAACTATCTAGAATATACCTGAAATCGATAATTCTACGACTAATTAAATTTAGTTTTGTCGTCATTAAAAAAATAACATACGCTATTTAGATCTCCAAATATACTGTTATTTATTTGATAATTGAAGAACAAGTTATCAATTTCCTTTTTCTCTTTCATTTGGTATTGACATGATCTTAGTTACTTGGATAGATTAGCCTAAACTGGCTTGAAGAATATAAAAAAAAAATAGTTATATCCGAGCTCTATTTGAAAGAAATTGACACTTGTACACATAAATTTTGAATTCAATCTTAAAAATAATAAAGCAGCTGCATGTTTTTCTCTTGCTTTTTGCATCTGTGGCACCACAAAATGAACACTCCAACTAGTTTTGCTGCATTTCCTTTTCATATTACCAACTCTACAGGACACACAACAACTGTTGAAAATGAAGCTTTTCTAACATCTTAACCCTAACAACAAGAATACGATGAGTGTTAGCAAGTAAAATTACATGTTCACAGAAAGAACTATCACCCACAAATCTCTATAACTTCTAAATGACTATCCAATTCTTAATCACCACCCGAGCATTGCTCAACAACTAAGGAAAGCTAATAACATAATGGAATTCATGCCCCTGAACCTCATCCCAGTGCAGACTCACTACCAATTGAAAAACACACTAACATTTCACTGACTTTGTAAGTCAAAATATAGAGTAAGTTTATCTACTATTAACATGAATTAAAAGGAAAAACTGTTCTCATAACTGAAAAATATTAGAAAATATAAACAAGCTGAATTCAGGGTCATTTTGAACCCTCTTAATAGATTGGACAGCGTGCCTCTTAGCACTAATTGTGTTTTCTTACTGATGACTTGTCAGACATTGATGAATGCAAAACACCAGAAAAATATGGTTGCAATGGAAAATGCATAAATGTTCCTGGGGCTTACAAATGTGTCTGTCCTCCTCAAACGCAAGGTGACCCCAGGAAAGCATGCTACCCTGTCAAGAAATCCCCTGTTGTATTGGGTATGTTCCAACAAACTAAATGAAAAATATTCATTAATCATACTTCTGAGGTTGCTAATAATTTGAAATGACTGTTTGCAGGTATCATCATTGGTGTGAGCACTTCTGCAGCACTTTTACTTCTGTTTCTGAGTATTTACTTTCTCCATCAAAGATGGAAGCAAAGGAGATTGAGGAGAATCAAGGAGAAACACTTCCGTAAGAATCGAGGTTTGTTCCTACAACAATTAATCTCTTCGAATAAAGATCTAGCCGACAGAACAAAAATCTTTCCTTTGGAAGAGCTTGAGAAGGCAACGGACAATTTTGATGCCACCAGAATCGTTGGTCATGGAGGCCATGGCACAGTTTACAAAGGCATCTTAGCAGATCAAAGAATAGCAGCCATTAAGAAGGCCAAAATAGCAAAACAAAAGGAAATTGATGAATTCATCAACGAGGTGGTCATTCTTTCTCAAATCAACCATAAAAATGTGGTGAGGCTCTTTGGATGTTGCTTGGAGAGTGAAGTTCCTTTACTAGTCTATGAATTTGTCCCAAATGGAACACTAAATGGCCACCTTGAACGTCATTCCTCATTGACATGGGAAGAACGTCTAAGGATTGCCACCGAAGCCTCTGGAGCGCTTGCGTATCTTCACTCTTCGACTTCCATATCCATTTTCCACAGGGATGTCAAGTCTTCGAATATACTCTTGGATGATAATTGCTCTGCAAAGGTATCCGACTTTGGAGCTTCAAGGTCTCTTCCCCCTGATCAGACACATTTAACTACAAATGTACAAGGCACATTTGGGTACCTAGACCCTGAGTATTATCAGACTGGTCAATTAACAGAGAAGAGCGACGTATATAGTTTTGGAGTTATTCTTTTAGAGCTTTTAACAGGGGAGAAACCAATTTCGTCAGCTAGATGTCCTGAAGAAATAAATCTGTGTAGTCGCTTTCTTTGTGCAAGAAGAGAGAACCGACTCTTTCAAATTTTTGAGGGTAGAGTTAAGGAGGAGGGAACAAAAGAAGAGCTCACGACAATTGCTATGCTCGCAGAGATGTGCCTTCGGGTGAGAGGGGATGAGAGACCAACCATGAAAGAAGTAGAGGGGATATTGGAGGGCTTGAGAAGGTCTAAGAACCGAAAAATTAGTTAGGAGCTGAAAGGCAGTGTGTGCATAGTGACGACTTGCGAAATGTACCATCATCACATGCATTGTATAAGCTTGTTGAAGGATCTGAAAGTTACAGGCCGAAAGAGTGTGGACTCATCCAGAGTGTTCAGCATGGAGAAGGAATTTATGTTGTCTCTAGATTGTCCTCGTTGATCGAATTTATATTGTCAGTGTATAATGAAGTTTTATGTTGGAATTTTTACCACACAAATAATGACTCTAATTGCTTTTCCTTCTAATCAACAGGGCTAAAATAGTTTGTGGCCAATATGAATTGGATTTTAACTCTACTTTTGGCATCAAAAAACAATATTCTCAAATTAAAGATTCAAAGATTCATATTAAAAGTACACCCAGAGGGGGTGAATAGGTGTACAAGCTAATATAGGACAACTGATGCGGAATTTAAAAACTAATTGCTAACACATAACATGTAACTAAGAGTGAGTCAGGATTCTTCGTGAAGAACTCAGGAACTATTCCTCTAGATTCCTCTAGATTAAGAGTTGAGGTGCTTTAAAGGCTCTCTTGATTCAACAAAAGTTTGGGCACACAAATTATATCAAGCATGTAAATGAATATGAACAATAAAAAATAATGCAAGACATAAGAGAGAGAAAGTTGAGAGAAAGTAAATCAAATGCGAATACACGGATATGTTTCGAGGTTCGAGCTACTGCTCTACGTCCCCGCCTTCACACAGAAGAATTTTCACTATGTTCACACAGGATCTTCCACAAAGAGATCTCCACTGAGGAATTACAACTCTATACCGGGAGCACAACTTCTCTCTTTAATACAAACCTTCACAGAAGAGGTGGGCACTTAGCCAAGCACAAAGCAAAAAAGAAATAAAACTTAGTGATCTAATGATCACGAACTCTTTCTTGGTGATCTTGAAAGTTCACAAACAATTTTTCTCGCAAAAACAAGATCCTATAGATAGGCTTAGAATTGATAGCTCAGGTGTGAGAAAACAAAGTGTTTAGAAAAGAAAATAAAAAAAATACTTGTGAAAAACTCTAGATAGATATGAAAAATAAAGCACAAAACATATTTCCCAAAGACTTCTTTTTCTTTGATTTTTCCAACATTTTGAAAACAAATAAAAATAGAGATTTGAAGCACAAAAACTCTTTTGAAGCACTTAAGAATGTGGGAACGAAAGCACTAGAAAACTGGTGAAAATTCTCTTGAAAAATCTTAATTAAAACAGCTCCCAGAATCCTTTTATATAGGGCCAAGGAGAATATAGCTGTTAGGGTCAAAATCTGTCTAGAATGGACTATCGGTTGACTGCCCGATCGACCGGCCAACGGTAAAAAATTGACCGTTTGGCACTATCGGTCGACCGCACGATCGATCGGCCCCAAGGCACATTCCCTTGTCGGTCAACCGCCCGGTCGACCAGGCCTACCCGAGAGTTGGGCAGTTTCAGTCGGTCGACCGGCCACAAAGGTTGGCCTTGTGCACGTCTTTGTGCATATCGGTCGACCAAGCTCTAGTCTGGTCGACCGGTAGGCCGACTGCCATAAGGCACAGAACTGATTTTTCAGGGTTAAAAAGTGGACCTGTAAACACCCTAAAAAAATCAAATAAAATACATAAAATTTCACAAAAATAAGTTATTAATACTTTGAAATACAAATTTGTGTGATAAAAAATCAACACATATTACAAATATGTTGAACTATTTTTGTGGTATGAAAATTAAGTCTTAAACCGAAAACCGTTTTTTTCGAAACATGGATTTTGAAATGAAAATTTGTTTTCTCCAAAACTTGTATAAATACAAAAACATGATTTTTAAATACTTTTGAAGTATAGTATATATGGATAGAATCCAATGCACATATAAATGATATATCTATGTTTTTGACATTAAATCCAAAACTAAGTTTTGTTAAGAACAAAACTCTTAACACATAAATTAGAATCATTAAAATAAGTTTTTAAACATTATGAATCATCAATGTATATAGAAGAAATCCAACATATATAAAACCATGTAAACTTGTTTTGATTCTATCTAATCATGAAATTGAAAGATATATTCTTAAAAATCCGATACCGGTTAAACCGAAACCAATAAACTTTTGACTTGTGTGTGTGAACTTGAGCATATCAAGACTAATTATCTTTACACAAGATCTAAATAAAAACTAAAACAAACCTAGACCAAGGTCTTCTGGTCGATCTTCATCTTCAAGATGACTCGATCCATAGAGCTTGACTCCATCCGAGTGCTAGATGCGATCTTGACACGCGAGCTCTTCGATCTACATGTGTTATCTTTCAAATTGGCTTTGAATCTTTTGTTGAAGCTAATCACCTACTAAGATCTTGATCAATAACTGAAACTTAATAAACACACAATCATTAATAAATATAACTTCATAAGTTATTCATCATCAAAACTAAGGTGAAGAGCCTCTGGGCCAACAATCTCCCCCTTTTTGATGATGACAAAACTTATGAGGTTATATATGCATAGGATAGGATTCATAGAAGCTCCTCCTTAACTTATGCATAATAATAAACATATAAGATATTCAATGTCAGCTCATATACCAATAAACAACCATAAAGAATATGCAATAAACTCATGTATATATGCATAAAACACAAATAAGGACATACATATATAAACCTAAATCTCTCTCTCCCTTTTTGTTAATCATCAACAAAGGGTTAAGAAAGACTAACAATACCAATAAAAACAAATTTTAAAACATAATTTTGATACCAATAAAAACTATCAATTGAAAGAAAACAATTGAAAGAATAAATCTTTTTATCAATTCAAAATGAAACAATCTTTTTACCAATTGATACCAATAGAAGGATGTGATACCAATTGAAAGTAAAGACCAAATTTTTTTTAGGTAAACACTAAAATCATTTTGCAATATAGATATCAAATTGAGAATAATACCAAATTTAAGATTACGAATTTAAGATTATGGACACCAATAATGAAAATATTAACATATACTAAAGCAAAATATTTTTCATCATAAAGAGTAAGAGTAAGATACCAATTGAAAATAAAACCAATTGAAAGATAAAATAAGAATTTTTCTCCCCCTTTATGAAATACCAATAAAAACAATGCATAAACTTGGAAATAATACCGATTATCAATAAGAATGTGAATCAAGTCAAGCTTAGCATAAAATCAATTTTGTGCTTTAAAAAAAATTAACATTTTTAATCTAGCACAAGAAATCATATATATGTATAGATCAATATAATATCAATTTAGATATGATCTATACATATATAGAAAGCATGAGTATACAAAATGAATTTTCATTAAAAATATGTATAACTCATAACTACCTCCCCTGTCATGTACATATTTAAATAGATTTTCAATAAGAGCATACAAGCCATGATCACCCATCCAACCGCCCTTCGATGGTAGAAGTTTTCAAAAAATGATTTGAAAATAATTTAAGCCTAGTTGGAAAACACTACCAAATTGAAAAATAAATAACTAGTTTAAAATGAATTTTGATCCTTCAAATATGAAACCAAAACATGTATCCCATGAATCATACTAAATACACAAGAAGTGACACTCAAGATATATAAAGCTCATATATAAGCTCATGAAAATAAAGTTATGAGTAAACAAAAAAAATGTGAGTGCACAAGAAAGGTGTGAATAGTATATTCATGAAAATAAGACAATGAAGCTCAAAATAAAATTTCTTATTCAAAAACATGAAAATCATCAAACTTTAATTTTCATTAAAACTAAACAAGCTTCAAGGTATATGTATGTTTTGTCAAAACTAAAGTATACGTACATATCCCAAACATAAATGAGTTCACAAAAGAATATTGCATGAAAGCAAGTAACTCTAGGATAGACATGTATAACTAGAGTTTTTGACAAAATTAACATATGCATGAAGCAAACATAAAAACATGTACAAAAATAGAGAAAACAAGTGTAAATACAAAAATCATCAAAACAAGATTATACAAGTACATGTAAGAGTATACATGAGCATTAAGGCACCCAAATATAAGAATCAAGTATAACTCACTAATTGTACAAGTATAAACACAAGTCTGAATGAAAACTACATCTAAACATGTAAACAAAATAAGAAGCGCACAAAACATTAAAACAAATATGATCATTAGAGTAAATGCACGTGTTTTAGAACTAGGATATAAATAGTAGTTAAACAATAGTAAGAACACAAAAATATGAATCTATATAAACATGGGTGTATTTCAAAGACGATCTATGTATATCACATGTCTAATAAACATTGCATTTAAAATAATGAACATGGAAAACATGACATGCTAAAAATCAACAATGAAAGCATGTAAACAAAAATAAGAGTAAGAGTAGTTACCAAACCGAGTGAACTAATCTCTAAGTCTCTAAACCATGGTGGCTCTCCCACCAAAATATCCTTAAAAGTGATGCATCCATAATTATGATCTTTGAGCTCGAATGCATCCACCATCAAGGGACCAATACCCTCACGTCGTGCGAGAGCCCATTCCTACATCAAGTGAAATAGGGATGGATTTTGGTACCCATATCTTTTTGGGTCCATGGGGGTTAGCACCTTTCCTAACCCAAACATATTTATTTGTAAAATTTGTAGCATGTATTTTATGATAACAAAATTTTGCAAGGTGACCCGTACATCCACAATGTGTACAAGTGTACGCATGAGTATACATGGTGTCATGTGTGTGAACATGAGAAATATGTGTATGCCGTGATTGATGTGCATACATATGTGAAGTATGTTTCTTGCGAAACATGGATTCCAATCTTTTGTGATTCATAACACATTGGCTCAAAGTGGAGCCCAAACAATCTACATTCTTCTTCAAAACATGTATATCATTTTCAATAGAAAAAGATATTGTGCATGCAATAGAAACACAAGAAGATGAAATTATAATAACACGACAAACATGTGAATCTAAATTATTTTTCAAAGAAACTTTTTTTCTTTGAAATCAAATCTAGTTCTTTTAAAATTAAAACAATTTTATTTTTCAAAGAATCGTTTTCTTTTGCAACAAAATTAAGTTTTGACGATAAATTCTCATTCTTCTTCAAAACCTCATTAAACTCATTTTTATTTTTTAAAATTTTATTTTCATTTAAAGAAAGGTCAAGTTGAACTTTCAATGGATCCCTCTCATTTGAAATTTCAACCCTTTCTTGCAAAACAAGATCAAGTTTAGAGAACAAATTCTTATTTTCTTTTTTTAAATCAAAATTTTTCTTTTTCAAAAGTTTGTATTTTTCTAGCAAGTTTTCACAAAATAATGAAAATTGTTCATTTAGAGCATGAGCATCTATGACATTATCATTAATGGAAAAATTAGCACAATCACCTGGTTGTGTGTCGGAATTTACCTCAAGGGAGTCATTCTCTTGGACCATGAAGTAAGTTTGGTCAGACTCATCTCCACTAAATTTTTTTTCTATATTGTTTATCGTTTGTTGCTCGGGAGAGGTCAATGTGTTTCACACTGCAAAAGCGGAATGAAAATGAGAGAAACAATAGAAAGATGTTCTTTTCTTAGTATTTGCTTTAGTGCATTTAAGGCTTGTGCATTAGCCTTAATGTACTTGTCATTACCAAAATAAGTTTTCTTGGTAGTGGCAAGATAAACATGCAAATGTAGGGCTTTGAGGTATGAACTCATTTTAAATTTTCACATGTCAATATTGGAAATATCATATATGGGAGGGGCAAGATAGTCCATGAGTACTAACTATTTGTGTGCAAAAATAAATGACTAGATTAGCAATTCAAGGATCACACTCTTAGGTGGTTAAACCGAATATTAGGAGTGTAGACTCTGATACCAATTGAAAGTACACTTAGAGGGAGGGTGAATAAGTGTACAAGCTAATTTAGGACAAATGATGTAAAATTTAAAATCTAATTGCTAAGACACAACGTGTAACCAAGAGCGAGCCCGAATTTCCCGTGAAGGGCTCTGAAACTACTCCTCTAGATTCTTTTAGATTAAGAGTGGAGGTGCTTTAAAAGCTCTCTTGGTTCAACATAAATGCAAGCACACAAACTATATCAAGTATGTAAATGAATATGAACAATAAATAGCAATACAAGATAAGAGAGAGAGAGAGAGTTGAGAGAAAGTAGATCAAACGCAAATACATGGATATGTTTCGAGGTTCGAGCAACTGTTTTACGTCTCCATCTTTACACAGAAGAATTTTTACTATGTCCACATAGGACCTTCCACAAAGGGACCTCCACTAAGGAATTACAATTCTACACTGGGAGTACACAACTCCTCTCTCAAACACAAATCCTATACAAGAGATGGGCACTTAGCCAAGCACAAAGCAAAGAAGAAATAAAACTTAGTAATTTAACGATCACAAACTCTCTCTTGGTGATCTTGAAAGATCATAAACAATTTTTCTCACAAAAACAAGATCCTATAGATAGGTTTAGAATTGGTATCTCAAGTGTGAAAAAATAAAGTGTTTGAAAAAAAAATTAAAAAAAAATACTTGAAAAAAAAACTCTAGATAGATATGAAAAATAAAGCACAAAACATATTTCTCAAAAACTTCTTTTTCTTTGATTTTTTCAACAATTTGAAAACAAATAAAGATAGAGATTTGAAGCACAAAAACTCTTTTGAAACTCTTAAAAATGTGAGCAAGAAAGTACTAGAAAACTGGTTAAAGTTCTCTTAAAAAATCTTAAACAAAACAGCCCCAACTCCCCTTTATATAGGGCCAAGGAGAATATAGCCGTTGGGGTCAAAATCTGCCCAGAATGGGCTGTCGGTCGACCGCCCGATCGACCGGCCAACGGTCAAAAAATTAATCGTTTGCCACTGTCGGTCGACCGCTCGGTCGACCGGCCCCAAGGCACATTGCCTTGTCGGTCGACCGCCTGGTCGACCGGGCCTACCCGAGAGTTGGATAGTTCCAGTCAGTCAATCGCATGGTCGACCAGCCACAAAGGCTGACCTTGTGCACGTCCTTGTGCACATCGGTCGACCGAGTTCTTGTTCGGACGACCGGACGGTCGACCGCCAGAAAGCTCAGTACTGATTTTTCAGGGTTGAAAAGTGGACTTGTAAACACCATAAAAAATCAAATAAAATACATAAAATTTCACAAAAATAAGTTCTTATCAATACTTTAAAATACAAATATGTGTTATAAAAAATCAACACATATTACATGCATGTTGAACTATTGTTGAGGTATGAAAATTAAATCTTAAACCGGAAATCGTATTTTTCGAAACTTAGATTTTGAAATGAAAATCTGTTTTTCTCTATAACTTGTATAAATACAAAAACACGATATTTAAACACTTTTGAAGCATAGTGTATATGGATAGAATCCAATACACATATAAATGATATATCTATATTTTTGACATTAAATTCAAAACTAAGTTTTGTTAAGAATAAAACTCTAAACACATGAATTTGAATCATCAAAATAAATTTTTAGACATTATGAATCATCAATGTATACGGAAGAAATCCAACATATATAAAATCATGTAAATTTGTTTTGATTCTATCTATTTATTAAATTTAAGATATATTCTTGAAAATCCGAATCCGAATAAACCGAAACCAATAAACTTTTGACTTTTGTGTGTGTAAACTTGAGCATATCAAGACTAATTATCTTTACACAAGATCTAAACAAAAACTAAAATAAACTTAGACCAAGGTCTTCTTGTCGATCTTAATCTTCAAGATGACTCGATCCAAACTCGATCCAAAGAGCTTGACTCCATCCGAGTGCTAGATGCGAGCTTGACGCGCGAGCTCTTGAATCTACATGTGTTAGCTTCTAAATTGGCTTGGAATCCTTTGTTGAAACTAATAACCTACTAAGATCTTGATCAATAACTGAAACTTAATAAACACAAGATCATTAGTAAACATAACTTCATAATTTAGTCATCATCAAAACTAAGTGAAAGGCCTCTGGGCCAACACATATATGCATAGCTGACAAAATAAGAGTAGTGAACAAAAACCCTAATTGATTGATTTTTCTCGATACTACATTTAAAGGTATTTAACTCTCAATAATCAATCAAAAACACATAAATCATCAAATAATATAAGACAAATTAGAATACTTGACAGCGCTGCTGAATCCAGTCTTTGCGGTCCTGATCCAAGCTCCCTTGGTTCTGTTGCATTCATAAGTTTGAAATGATTAAATTACTAACTAGATTTCTTTACACGTGCGTTATATGTTCATGTTTCTACAGCTTATCTATGGGCTAGTGAAAATTGCATGTGCCTCTTTAAATGTATGAAAAAAATTCAAGGAGTTATCTAGTTAATTATATAAGAGACAAAAATTGAACCCTTGCCGACTGTCCTCATCGGAGTTCCTCCTACAATTCCCTGACGACACTTGTATGGCGGCGATGGCGAGATGAGCTTCATTGAGCTGGCTCCTCCATCAAAATCTCATTGTGGATCACCGTGTTGTCCGCAATGAATTCTACACTCTATCGTGGATAGCTCTATTGGGGCGCCCCTCTATGGCCTAAACTTGGCTGACCTGATCGCCGCCGTCACAGAATTTGTTGTTGTGCAGAGGTTGTACTCTCGAACATAGCTGCGCGAGGATATGGCGGCTGTCATCCTGCAAATTAAGTGACATAGCCTTGGCGCCATCCCAAAGGCCGTTGATCTCCATGTCGGCGGACTGATCTGCTTCATTACTGTTGACAGCATAGATCCTCGTCGTCGTCGGACTTTGGCCGACTCGGATAGAGGCTAAGGACCCGCGGCTGAGCTCTCTCCGCACCCACCTCCATCTCCACCCACTCCGCCACTTCCACCCCCAATCATCTCACATTCACTCCACTCCAACACCGCCCTGACCGCCATAAAAATTGCCACACCATCTTCCATGGCATTCACATCCCATATACGTGCCCTACATGAGGAGATCAGAGAAAAGATAATAAAAAATAATGCTGATTATAAAACTTCTGCTGATTTACATTGTAAATTAAGGACATTCAATGTCGGTGATTATATGATGGTCTGCATGAAACCCAAACGGTTTCCTCTGGGAACTGTGAAAAACTTGCATGCGTGAAACACAAGACCATTTCAAATTCTCAAGAAGATCAATTCAAATGCCTATGTGGTGGATCCCTCACCGGATTTTGACATTAGTTATAATTTTTAATGTTGAAGATTTGGTTTCATATAACTTTTGATACCCTTTCTGATCCATTCGTGGATGAGCCTACACAGAACCTTCTTTCTGAGAGCCTTTATTACCCCACTCCCTCCAAAATTAGCTTATGCAGTATAAAAATATAGATTCTATCTTTGATGATCAGATTGTCTCTACTAAAAACGGAGGAATACAATGCTATCATATTAAGCTGAAAGGAAGACCTGAATCAGAAAATTCTTAGATTACTGAGGAGGATCTTCAAAAACTTTATCCCGATCTTTTAGAGCATTAGTACAACCAATAGCAACCTCCCACCATGTACTCGATAGGGTCGAGTTTTCTCACCCCGGGAGAAATGATGAGAGCATCATGCCACTGAGATGATTCCACCGAGACCGAGTCTATTGTAGATCCAGAAAATAGTGTGTCGCATTTCTTTGGTTATAACTGTTGGAATATGAAGAATATATATGTGAATCTTTGAATTGAATTACGACGAGATCCGTTGATCGAATCAATTGGATGATGGTTGGAGTGTGTTCTCCTTCCATTGGGGATGAACGTGGTATATTCACATGTTCAATTCCGACTTCGAATGAATGAGATATTCAAGTCTAAAGATTGCCTAATTCAAAGCCAAAATGGGACTAAAGGTAGCTAAAAGCATTTAGTCCCACATTGGCCATAGGATGGAAGTTCGTAGTGTTTAAATAGAGAAAATTGAGAACAAAGGGCGTGCCCTTTGGGTACTTGGAGTTTTCGCGCGCTATTGGGAGGGAACTATGCCCGCACATGCGCGCGCGCGCCGCTGGCGTCGGCGGCAGGCCGGCGCCGGCGCCGGGTCCGAGCCCGGGCTCGGGCTCTGGTCTAGGTCTGGGTTCGGGTTCCCTACCCAGCCTGGTTCTTTTTGAATCAGGTCTCACGGGTATGGGTTGCGAGCATACCCGAACCGGACCCGCTCCGCTATCCGAATCCAAACCGCCCCGCCAACGGCTGTCTGAAAACCGTCTGTGCGGTTGGGCGGTTGGGCGATTGGACCGAATAGTTACAATGGTTCAGACCGAACCGCTGCAACTGTTGAATGATCTCGGACCATTCTGCCCCTCTCGGAGCGTTATAAATAGCGCTCCGGTTTCTCATTCTCAGACACACCAAAAACGAAAATCTCTTCTCTCTCTACGTTCTGAACTGTGAAGTGAGTTACTGCGTTCTGAACTGGGAAGTGGAGTTCTGAAGTAACTTCCAGTGAGAAGTGGGAAAGTCAGTTTCCGAAGCGACTTCCAAAGGAGATTCTGCAAAATTCGTTCTGAAAGAGGGCTCAGAAAATTCAACAGATTTTTTAATAGAATTGTTGTCTGAATCTGGGACTTCGAAGAAGAATATTCTTCAACCTTCCTTCTTCCTCTACAGTGGGTGCTCCTCCAAAGTAAAGGCAAATATTCTCCCGAAATTTGTCTTTGTCCTGCTGCTTCAACAATCCTGTGAGGGTACTGGTTAACTACGGTTCGACCTATGGTGATTTGGTAGTGCTATCCAAATACCGTGAAGGAGTGTTGTATCTTGGGAGACCAGCGTCCAGTAACCCGTTAGCACCAGTGCGGGGGACGTAATTGTCTTAAGGAGATTCGCTCTAAGTGTACCTCACTCCAAGTACTGTATAAGTGAATTAATTTCTTTATACAGGGGATATACTGATATTCAGTATATTGAGACTGATTTAGATTCAGTCTAATTGGTGTTTAACCAAGGAAGAAAATTGAAAGGTGGTTCTTAAATTAAGGAACGTTCTATTGAGCGGAAAACCTCCCACCTAATATTTGCCGACCTGACCAATTAGATTGTTGATATTTCAGTGATTTTGAATAGTTGTCAGATTGATTCCTATTAAGCAGAAACCAACAACTAACAATCCTAAGACTATTAATATTGAAGTTTCTTACTTCTGTTCTGCTTGAACTTGCAGAAAATGTCTGAGACTAATCAAGATAGCTCTAGCAAGGCACCAAACATGCAGCTACAAGCTTTGATGCCTACTCCACTTCCTAACCCGAAGCCGGAGAAGCCAGGAAAATTTAACGGCACAGAATTCAAGAGGTGGCAACAGAAGATGCTCTTCTACTTGACCACTCTTCATCTGGCCAAATTCCTGCAAGAAGATCCACCAGAACCCGGAACTGATCGGGACTCAGTCCTTGCAGTCGATGCATGGACTCAAGGTGACTTCCTTTGCCGAAATTATGTTTTAAATGGACTAGATGACTCTCTTTACAATGTCTACAGTCCTATTACAACGGCAAAGAAGTTATGGGCCAGTCTTGACAAGAAGTACAAGACTGAGGATGCTGGTACCAAGAAGTTCGTCGTAGGACGATTTCTGGAGTACAAAATGGTGGACAGCAAGACTGTAATCAGTCAGGTGCAAGAGTTCCAACTTATCTTGCACGAGATAGAAGCCGAAGGTATGATTCTACCTGAAACCTTTCAGGTTGCTACTATCGTGGAAAACTCCCACCTGCGTGGAGAGATTTCAAGAACTACCTGAAGCACAAGCGAAAGGAGCTGAAGTTGGAAGATCTCATTGTGAGACTTCGAATCGAGGAGGACAACCGAAAGTCCGAGAAAAGGAACAGTAAGAACTCCTATGAAGCCAAAGCCAATGTGATCGAACACTCAAAGGGGAAAGCGTCTACTTCCAAAGGCTTAAAGCGGAAGAAGACTTCCCAGGGGTACAAAGGCAAGGTCCAAGACGGCAAAAACATGCGCTTCAAGGGAACCTGCTACATCTGCAACAAAGAAGGGCATAAGGCGAATGAATGTCGCAGCCGTCTCAAAAAGAACAAGAAAAGCCATCCACAGGCAAACTTGACCGACCATGCGTCGCCAAGCCTTTCAGCTGTGGTGTCAGAGGTGAATCTGATAACCAACAATAAGGATTGGTGGGTAGACACTGGAGCTACTCGGCACATCTGCTCTGAGAAATTATTATTCTCTGAATATCAAAAACTAGAGCAAGATGAGTAACTATTCATGGGAAACTCAGCCGTCTCAAAGGTTGAAGGAAAAGGCAAGGTCATCCTGAAGTGGACATCGGGGAAAGAGCTTACTCTGAACGATGTGCTACATGTTCCAGATATCCACAAGACTCTGATCTCTGGATCAATACTTAGTAAGAAAGGATTTAGAATAGTTTTTGAATCAGATAAATTTGTACTTACTAAGGGAGGGATGTATGTGGGAAAGGGTTATCTTGTTGATGGACGTTTTAAAGCCAATGTTGCAGTGGTAGATAAAAAGTCTGTGTATTTGTACCCGAAGCTTATAAATAAAGGAAAATCTTCTATTTATTTGCTTGAGTCTCCTATTTTATGGCATGCTAGATTAGGGCATGTAAATTACAAGTCTTTAAAGAACTTGTCTAATCTGGGATATATTTCTAAACTCAACTTGGGAGAAATTCGAAAGTGTGAGATTTGTGTTGAGGCCCAGTTGGCGAAAAATTCATTTCACTCAATTGATCGAAATACAGAACCTTTAGGGTTAATTCATAGCAATCTGTGTGACTTGAAGTTTATGCCAACTAGAGGCGGTAAAACGTATTTATTACTTTTATTGATGACTGTACAAGATACTGTTATGTGTATCTTTTAAACAGTAAGGATGAGGCAATAAATATGTTTATAACATATAAAGCCGAAGTTGAGAATCAACTCAATAAGAATATCAAGATTCTAAAATCCGATAGAGGCGGAGAATATGAATCAAATAATTTTAGTGGGTTATATGCTAATTTTGGTATAATCAATCAAACAACAGCACCATATACTCCTCAGCAAAATGGAATTGCTGAATGGAAGAACAGAACTTTGAAAGAGATGGTCAATTCCATGCGCGTAAGTTCTGGAGCTCCGCAGAACTTGTGGGGGGAAGCTCTATTAACTGCAAATTATATTCTAAATAGAGTACCCCACAAGAAACTTGGTCTTATACCATTCGAGTTATGGCATGGAAGGACACCTTCCTACCATTACCTCAAAATGTGGGGGTGCCTTGCAAAGGTGCTAGCACCATTACCTAAAAAAACTAAGTTGGGAGCAAAAACTATGGACTGCATATTCATAGGCTATGCCTTGAATAGTAGTGCCTACAGATTTCTGATTCATAAATCAGAAATACCAGATATTCATGTAAACATGATTATCGAATCTAGAGATGCTGTGTTCTTTGAAGATATTTTTTCATATAAACGGAAAAAAGATAAGACTTCTAGGAAAAGAACACATGAGATGGCGTTCAGGGACAAAAGCCCCGAGGAACCGACTGTTAATGCGGAAACTGAACCAAGAAGAAGTCAGAGATCTAGAATCTCAAAATCTTTTGGTCCAGATTTCATAGCGTACGCTATTGAATGCGAGCCTCAAACATTTAAAGAGGCTATGTCAACCCTAGAAGCACAAATGTGGAAAGAAGTTATAAATAGCGAAATAGAATCCATACTAAGTAATCATACTTGAGAATTGGTAAACTTGCCTCCTAGCAGTAAACCAATTGGGTGTAAGTGGATTTTCAAAAGAAAATTAAAACCCGATGGATCTATCGATAAGTACAAGGCTAGATTAGTAGCCAAGGGTTATCGACAAAAGGAAGGACTTGACTACTTCGATACTTATTCACCAGTAACAAGAATAACGTCCATTCGGATGTTGATTGCAATTGCAGTATTGCATAACTTAGATATCCATCAAATGGATATCAAGACTGCATTCTTAAATGGTGAATTAAATGAAGAAATATATATGGAGCAACCTGAAGGATTTATAGTCAAGGGCCAAGAACACAAGGTGTGTAAATTGGTAAAATCCTTATACGGTCTCAAACAGGCTCCAAAACAATAGCATGAGAAATTTGATAGTGTCATGATCAAAGATGGATTCACTATCAATGAATGCGATAAGTGTGTGTTTACACGAAAACAGTTGGAAATGTATGTATCATTGTTTGTCTTTATGTAGACGACATGTTGATACTTGGGACTAATATTGAAATTATTAAGTCCACTAAAAGAGTGTTATCCAACAGTTTTGACATGAAGGATCGGGGGGTTTCTGATGTAATTTTAGGAATTAAAATCACCAGAACACCAGATGGAATCAGTCTATCTCAATCTCACTACGTGGATAAGATGATAGAAAGATTCAAGGATCATGGGATAAAGGAGAATACAAATCCTTTTCTCCCACACGTCCTCCTTCATAAGAATACAGGAACTGGAATACGCCAGTTGGAGTATTCTCAGATTATCGGAAGTCTAATGTTTTTGATGAATTGCACTAGACCCGATATTGCTTACGCTGTAAGCAAGTTAAGCAGATACACTAGCAATCCTAGTGATCAACATTGGACCACTCTACTACGAGTATTGGGTTACGTATCACATACCAAGGAATATGCCTTAAGATATGGACAATATCCACCTGTACTTGAAGGATACAGTGATGCTAATTGGATTGCAGATTCTGAGGAATCAAAATCAACTAGCGGATACGTATTTACTCTAGCAGGAGCAGCAGTATCTTGGAAATCTTCTAAGCAAACATGTATTGCCCGTTCCACTATGGAATCAGAATTCATAGCCTTAAATAAGGCCGGAGAAGAAGCAGAATGGCTTCGATAATTCTTGGAAGATATACCTGTAAGTTCACCTAGAGGGGGGGTGAATAGGTGATGGCTAATCTAATGGTCACTTAATGTCAAATAATGCGGAAGCTAAAAACAATTATGACCAAATTAAACTTTTATACTTAACACAACGTATAACACAAGAGTGTTGCCGAATTCCCCGTGAAGAGCTCTAGACAAACTCCTCTAGATTCCCCGTAAATAAGGGTTGAGGTGCCGCGATGGCTCTCTTGGTTGAATACAAGTGTTAGTCAACAATCCCAAGCAATATATCAATATGAGCACAAGGAATATATCATGCATATAAAGGTAAAGACAAGATAAGTAATGCAAGATATAAACAAGGAGATATAGAGAGAGAGAGAAATGGCAATCGCAAACACAAAGGGTTTGTTTCGAGGTTCGAGCACCCTTGCTCTACATCCCCGCCTTCGACACACGAAGGATTTCCACTATGCAAGATCCCAATGGATCTCTCCTTGGTGCCGCAACACCTACAAACTCTCGGACTCCCTAGCCCGTACACACGCAAGCTCACTAGCTCGCCGAGGCCGCACCTCAAACCACCGAGTTCACACAAGAACTCTAAACCACCGCGAACAAACTTGTCCGCCTCCTCAAAGAACAAAGAAGAAATCTCTTGGTGATCTAAAACACTTTGATCACCAATTACAAACTCTCACAACACAATCCTATGGATAGATAAGGCAATGGATAGCTCAAGTGATTGTGAGAAAGCAAGGAAAGAACTATGGTGAAAAACTCAAGAAAATCTCTTTTACACTCTTGATAAAACTTTCCTTTTGATTGGAATATTAGCACTCAATTTTGTGGAGAAAAACCTCTGAAAGAAGTAGGAAAAACTGGCTCTAAGAGTCTCCAAAATCCTAGAGAAAAACAATGCCCAAACCCCCAAATTTATAGGCTAAGAAAAACTAGCCGTTGGGGTTCTGTCAGGCCTGTCGGTCGACCGTCCGGTCGACCGCCAACGGTCAAAAATCCGACCGTTGGAGCCTCCGGTCGACCGTCCGGTCGACCCAAAAGAATAGAGAGCACTGCTCTCAGTTCCGGTCGACTGGGTGGGTCGACCGGCCATCTGCCAGGTCAAGGCGTGCACGTCTGTGCACGTCGGTCGACCGAGCCGGTCGACCGACTTCAGAGTTAGTCGACTAGCAAGGTAGTAAGTCGACTAGCTGAAGCCTGAAAACAGTTTTTCTGGGATTTAAAACTAAGTCTTTTGGTTCACATAAAATCCCATAAAATACAAAGAATTTCTACAAAAATAGTTTAACCAATATACTTTGATATACAAACATGCTTGCACAAAATCAAGGCATGTTATAAAAGATTGGACTATTTTTGTAACTTGAAAATATTTGGCTCATGATAAAAACTGTTTTTCAAAATAATATTTTTTCAAAACATGTTTTTCCAAATCTTCATCAAATACAAAAACAAGATATACTTTTAAAGCATAGTGTGTATGGATATGATCCACTACACAATCAAGATGAAATATCTATGTTTTTGACAATAAGCATAAACTTGGTTTTGGTTGAAAGATGTAAACATGAATACCAAAAACCAAATAGTATTTTGTCAAAAAGAAAAATCTTTTCTAAACTAAAAAATCTTTTATGAAAACAATTCTATCAAGAGTGTGTGTGTATATGTACTTGAGCAATCCACCACTATTCTATCCTTTACATTTTTAACTAAAACAAAAACAAAATTTTACACCTAGACACAAGTTTGATCTTGAAGTCTTCCCTAGAAGTGTTCTCATCATCTTGACTTGGTCCAAATGCAATCCAACGAGCTCGACTCTTGATGTGGTCTTGATGCATAGGCTCGTGAATCAACCGGTGCTAGCTCCAAAACTTGTCTTAAAATTCTTTGTTGAAGCTCCACACCTACTAAGATCTTGATCATAAATCTGTCACTAATTAAGCACAAGATCATTAGTATTATAACTACATGAGTTGATCATCATCAAAACTAGAGTGATGGGCCTTTGGGCCAACAATCTCCCCCTTTTGATGATGACAAAACTCATGAAGTTATATATGCATGGATTAAAGTAAAGCTTCAAAGAAGCTCCCCCTTAACTCATGCATACCATATAAATAAATAAATATGCAATGTATGCTCATAAATATGTATGCAAATGAATGGAGATAAAACAAGTCAAATCTTTTTCTCCTATTTGCAAAATAAAACATATATGCATAAACATAAATCTTACTCAACATGCATATAAACCTCAAATTCTTCTCCCCCTTTTTGTCAATCATCAACAAAGGGGTTAAAGTAAAAAAAACAAAACTAAATTTTCTCCCCCTTTTTGTCCGAAACAAAGAACCAATGAAGGGGTAAAGCAAATCGATCAATAAGGGTTATATGCGATATACATTCATGAAGAGGAAGACGCTAAGTTAGCTTCCCTACACATATGTATTACATGAAGAAGGGATGACAAGCCCCAATTCACATAACACATATTATGTAATGCATAAGAGGAGATGTGAAGCTCCCCCTACACACGTATATCATATAAAGAAGAGTTGTCAAGCTCCTCAATATACAATACACTCAACATGAATCTATATGTAGAAGAGATGTTAAGCTCTCCTTGCATATAGGAAATACAAATCAAAAATTTTGAGTTTTTCTTTATCAAAACAAAATTTTGAACTTTTCTCAAGAAATAAATTTTGAGATAACCATAATTTTTAATTTTGATACCAATAGAAAGTAGCAATTGAAAGTATGTGATATCAAATAATCATTGCAAAATCTTCAATTTTTCTTAAGTTAAAACATATTGAGATACTAATTGAAAGTAAAGTTTTAACCCAAGCTTAGCAAAATCATTGTGCTTTTAAAAAAAATGAATCTATCTTAACTCAAGCACAAATAACAAATCATATATATGTATATAAAAGATAATACTAATAGAAATTGATACTATTTGAATTTGAAAGCATACATACATATAATCAAAACATGAGTATATACAAAAAGAATAATCATATTGATACCAATTGAAATGATCCAATGATACCAATTGACATAAAGTAATATCAAGTGTATATCTCATAGAAGAATAAATAACTAGTTTAAATTAATTTTTGAAAAACTAGTTAAAGATCCTTCAAAAATATGAAATCATATGTTTTTCAAGAATTATACTAAATACATAAAAGTTCAAGCACTCATAGTCCATAAAGCTCAAAATTATCTAGAAAAGTAAAAGATGAGTGTTCAAAGGTTATGTAAATGGCATTTTCATAAAAATAGACAATGAAGCTCAATCAAACATGAATCTCATTTTTGGACAAGACATGAATTTTTTTATTTTCATTAAAAAACAAATCATGAAAATTTTTATTTTTCATCTTAAAGTAAACTTCAAGGTATATGTATGATTTATCCAATCTTAACAATACACATACATATCCCAAATATAAAAGAGTCTACAAATAGTGTATGCTGAAAGCAAGAGACTTACGGGTATACATGTATATTTATTAGATTTGAATTAATAATACATATACATGAAGTAAAGCATAAAAATTGGCAAAGCATGTATAAATGAGAATCATCAAAACTAGTCTATACATATGCATATAGTGGGTACAAATGAGCATGAAGTGCAATCATATATAAAACAAATGTAGCTTACTATTTGTACATGTATAATACAAGTTTTGATAAAAACTACATCTAAGCATGTTATTACCACATGAAGCACAAAAGAAATGAAAAACATGAACATGCTCAAAATATTATGAATGAACAAGCATGAACATAAATAAATGGGAGTTTAGAGATTGTTACCAACTCCAAAGCTCCAATCATGGTGGTTGTCCCACCAAAACTCCTTGATAGTGATGCATCCCAAAAGTATGTCCATCATGTCTAAGTGCATCCACTACCAAGGCACCAATCCTCTCACGTCTTGTGAGAGCCCTCACCTACATCAAAAGCAAAAGGTGGGGGTTTTGGTACCCATATTTTCTTGGGTCCTCGGGGGTTAGTCTTGTTGTAAGACACCCAAGCATTTTTATTTTTAGCAAAATTAAAATAATGCAACTTGTCATAACAAAATTTTGCTAAATGGCCTTTGCGGCCACAATGTGTACATACGTACACCTTAGTATGCTTATGTGTGTTGGTGTGGTCATGACGTGCAACAAAAGCATATGCATGATGATGTGCATGAATGTGTGGAGTTTGTTTCTTAGAAAACATGGACTCCAATCTAGTGTGGTTGAATGCACAAGAGCTCAAAGTTGAACTCAAACTATCTATTTTATTTTTCAACTTATTTATCTCATTAGTGGTGGCATGAAAAGCATGATGAGTTATATGATCATTTTTCTTTTTCTTTTTACAAGCATCTTCTTTTTCTTTTTCACAAATTTTTCTTTTCAAAGACTTGTTTTCTTGAAAAACAACTTCCTTTTGAGTTTCCACCAAAATAATTTTATCTTTCAAAATAGTGTTTCCTTCACAAAGATCATTTAATTTGGACATTAAGGAAACATTCTCATTATTCAAAACATCCTTTTCTTTTTCTAAACATGCAATTTTAGTTTTAAAAGAATCGTTCTCTTTTAGCATGCAATCAAAATTCTTTTTAATTTTCTTATTATCTTTTTCTAAGCATGCAATGTTATCTCTAAAAGAATCATGTTCTATATGCATGCAATCAAGTTTCTTTTTCAAAATTTTATTATCTTTCTTAATCATGTCATATTTCTCAAGAAGTATTTGACAAAATGAAGTGAGCTCATCATATGACATGTTATCATCTTCTACCTCGGATTCGGTAGTTACCTCAAGGGGGTAATCCCCTTGGACCATGTAGCACTTGTTGGAGGTGTCGCTTCCAACGTCCGAATCGCTCCCGGCATAATATAGATCCTTTTCGCCAATGGAGGTGATGATGTTCCATGCTACAAAAGCCGAATCAATGTTAGATACCCTAGATAAATAAGCATCATTTAGGGTACTCTTCAAAGCATTTAGGGCTTTTGCATTAGCCTCAATGTACTTGCTATTATTAATATATGAATCATTAATGGTAGCAAGATAAACATGAATGCCTAGGGCCTTGAGGTACAAAGACATTTTAACCTTCCAAATTTGGATGTTAAGAATGTCAAAAGTGTGTGGTGACATGAAGTCCATGGTGTGTGTACAAAATATTGTGATTAGCCTGAAAATGAGGATCTTTAACTCTAGATTGTAAGACCCAAATCAGAGTACCAAGCTCTGATACCAATTGTAAGTTCACCTAGAGGGGGGGTGAATAGGTGATGGCTAATCTAATGGTCACTTAATACCAAATAATGCGGAAGCTAAAAACAATTATGACCAAATTAAACTTTTATACTTAACACAACGTATAACACAAGAGTGTTGCCGAATTCCCCGTGAAGGGCTCTGGACAAACTCCTCTAGATTCCCCGTAAATAAGGGTTGAGGTGCCGCGATGGCTCTCTTGGTTGAATACAAGTGTTAGTCAACAATCCCAAGCAATATATCAATATGAGCACAAGGAATATATCATGCATATAAAGGTAAAGACAAGATAAGTAATACAAGATATAAACAAGGAGATAGAGAGAGAGAGAAATGGTAATCGCAAACACAAAGGGTTTGTTTCGAGGTTCGAGCACCCTTGCTCTACATCCCCGCCTTCGACACACGAAGGATTTCCACTATGCAAGATCCCAATGGATCTCTCCTTGGTGCCGCAACACCTACAAACTCTCGGACTCCCTAGCCCGTACACACGCAAGCTCACTAGCTCGCCGAGGCCGCACCTCAAACCACCGAGTTCACACAAGAACTCTAAACCACCGCGAACACACTTGTCCGCCTCCTCAAAGAACAAAGAAGAAATCTCTTGGTGATCTAAAACACTTTGATCACCAATTACAAACTCTCACAACACAATCCTATAGACAGATAAGGCAATGGATAGCTCAAGTGATTGTGAGAAAGTAAGGAAAGAACTATGGTGAAAAACTCAAGAAAATCTCTTTTACACTCTTGATAAAACTTTCCTTTTGATTGGAAATATTAGCACTCAATTTTGTGGAGAAAAACCTCTGAAAGAAGTAGGAAAAACTGGCTCTAAGAGTCTCCAAAATCCTAGAGAAAAACAATGCCCAAACCCCCAAATTTATAGGCTAAGAAAAACTAGCCGTTGGGGTTCTGTCAGGCTTGTCGGTCGACCGCCAACGGTCAAAAATCCGACCGTTGGAGCCTCCGGTCGACCGCCCGGTCGACCCAAAAGAACAGAGAGCACTGCTCTCAGTTTCGGTCGACTGGGTGGGTCGACCGGCCATCTGCGAGGTCAAGGCGTGCACGTCCGTGCACGTCAGTCGACCGAGCCGGTCCACCGACTTCAGAGTTAGTCGACTAGCAAGGTAGTAAGTCGACTAGCTGAAGCCTGAAAACAGTTTTTCTAGGATTTAAAACTAAGTCTTTTGGTTCACATAAAATCCCATAAAATACAAAGAATTTTACAAAAATAGTTTAACCAATATACTTTGATATACAAACATGCTTGCACAAAATCAAGGCATGTTATAAAAGATTGGACTATTTTTGTAACTTGGGAAATATTTGGCTCATGATAAAAACTGTTTTTCAAAATAATATTTTTCCAAAACATGTTTTTCCAAATCTTCATCAAATACAAAAACAAGATATACTTTTAAAGCATAGTGTGTATGGATATGATCCACTACACAATCAAGATGAAATATCTATGTTTTTGACAATAAGCATAAACTTGGTTTTGGTTGAAAGATGTAAACATGAATATCAAAAACCAAATAGTATTTTGTCACAAAGAAAAATCTTTTCTAAACTAAAAAATCTTTTATGAAAACAATTCTATCAAGAGTGTGTGTGTATATGTACTTGAGCAATCCACCACTATTCTATCCTTTACATTTTTAACTAAAACAAAAACAAAATCTTATACCTAGACACAAGTCTTGATCTTGAAGTCTTCCCTAGAAGTCTTCTCATCATCTTGACTTGATCCAAATGCAATCCAACGAGCTCGACTCTTGATGTGGTCTTGATGCATAGGCTCGTGAATTAACCGGTTCTAGCTCCAAAACTTGTCTTAAAATCCTTTTTTGAAGCTCCACACCTACTAAGATCTTGATCATAAACCTGTCACTAATTAAGCACAAGATCATTAGTATTATAACTACATGAGTTGATCATCATCAAAACTAGAGTGATGGACCTTTGGGACAACAATACCATTATGGTAAAAGCCAGTGCCCGCTATATGTATACACTGCGATAATCAAGCAGCTATATCTAGGGCACAAAATGTTATATACAACGGTAAGTCTAGACATATTCGTCGTAGACATAAACCGTGAAGCAGTTGCTCTCAAATGGAATTATCTCTATTGACTTTGTATCGTCAAAGGATAATTTAGCAGATCCGCTTACTAAAGGTTTAAGTGGAGAGCGTATAAACTGCGCATCGAGGGGAATGGGTCTAAAAGCCTAACCTTACCGAGTCAGCTTAATGGAAACTGATAGGTAGTAAAAAGTGCATATTTATCACCACATTTACTATCATATTTCCCTATTTATTCTTTTAATTATGCACTATTACTAATGTTTTATTATTTAATGTGTGCAGGCCTTGAGTAATTAAAAAAATAAAGAAATAAAGCCTGAATGAAGCCCAAAAGCCCACAAAGCCCATATGCAAAAATTGTAGTAATTTAGAAGTTTCTATATTATCTAACCTAATCTAAACTTATATTTTAAATTATTTATTTAAAATCTAAGAGAGGAAAAGGAAGGATAAGATAGAACTCCTAATCGCTAAAAGAGGAAGAAAAGGATAAGATGAGATGAAGTTCTACTCAACCCTAGTTGCTGCAATACAAGGATAAAGATAAAGGGGAGCTTAAGGATAAAAATCAATTTAAAAATTCAGATTTATGATAATTTTCTTCCCAAGTTATCCCGAATTTTCAAGATAAAGAGTCTCCATGCAGAATCTAGAAGGAGATACCCAGATGGACGGACCAGAGGAGGCCACGCAAGAAAACGCGTGGCCAGTGGCCACACTATAGCCGCAGAAACGCGGCCATAGCCGCATTTCCGCGGGTATTTGGATAGGGATGGTTACCTGTTTTCGTGGGGGAGTTGTACTGGGACTCTACTTCCTATATCTCCTATAAATACCCCTGCAGAGCAACAGAGAGGGGGCATCCAGAGACGGAAGCTTAGGGTTTTTCTTTAGATTTTCTCTTTTCAAAAAATTCTTGTAATTTCGTTTTTATTCAAAGAAGCATATTTGAAGAAGGAGAGGAGCGTTGTATTTGGAAGTGACATTCAATAAAAGGTTACTCTTTCTTCTTTGTTATTAAATTTTGTTATTATTTAATTTTGTTTTCTGCTTAGACCAATTATTTGTCTTCTTTTCTCTTTCATGCAATATTTCACATTAAAAACAAAAATTGAAAATAAAATAAAAAAAATGAATAACTAAATTCAATTTGTAGTTTGCTAATCTCTCGATCAACCCTACCTTAGTTCAGAAAATGAATTGATTGATATCCATTCTTAGAAACCCTAGGATTAAATTAGTCTTCTTGAAGATGAATTGATAATTAGGTTTTCTTAATTTAGGTTACACTTTTAAATGATTCTTCATAAGTTCATACTTAAGAACTTTGATAGCATAACTTTAAGTTAAAACTTCTCTTATGCTATACTTAGAAGTTAGGATGAACAACTGTTTAATCTTTATTAGTACACACTAGTTAGGGTTCCAATATTATTCATCTTGCTTGAATTTCAATTAATAACCTAGGATGGATGTTACTTGTTTCAATATGATATTCACTATTTGAGACTAACACTATGGGTTGTGGTAGATGATTAGTAAACTATATATATCTCAAATCATTCAAATCTAATCAATCTCTCTTTTTGTTTTGTTCTAAGTAAAATATAGAGAAGATCGTTCCGAAACGCTTGCATCGCATCCTTCCCTGTGGATTGACCCGTCTAGCCTTTGCTACACGGTTATATTGAAACGAGACTAAGACTTGCTAACTCTTAAACAATTTTTAATACAATTTCTCGTTCCAATCAAAATTTTGGCGCCGTTGCCGGGGATCTCACGGACTAAGTTCAAGAGGAAAAACTAGTTATGATTGACTCAGCAAGTAAGCACTTGGGAGCTTGACTCCAATCCATTCCTAAGGTGCACATAAGTGCTTTTCTACAAGTGGATTAAGGATAAGCTTAACGCTTTTAATGATGCCTATATCTTGTTACTAAACAAGTGGAGTAGAGTAGACTACTCTTAATAAAACGATCACCTATGTGAGTATAGAGTTGGGTCGGCTCTTTGGGAATTTCTATGGAGGCTGTTATTCCCTAAAGATACTCTCTGAAACCAAGAATTTCCAGGGCCAAAACGGACACAACCGAGAACCAAAGTTGATTTGGAAAGTCACTGTGTGAAGCTTGTTGACTTGGCTTACACTAACGGATAACAGTTCAAGACCTAGTTCACTGATTAGCCAGTAAGTCCGATAAAGCTTTCGCTATGGAAGGTTCAAGACCTAGTTCACCTATCCTGATGCAGTTTCTTTTCTAAAGTTTCTTTCACAATAGAGTCAGTCTCTTTGTGTGTCATTTCCTTGAATCTCTATTCATTTTGGGGGATTGTTGGAATATGAAGAATATATATGTGAATCTTTGAATTGAATTACGACGAGATCCGTTGATCGAATCAATTGGATGATGGTTGGAGTGTCTTCTCCTTCCATTGGGGATGAACGTGGTATATTCACATGTTTAATTCCGACTTCGAATGAATGAGATATTCAAGTCTAAAGATTGCCTAATTCAAAGCCAAAATGGGATTAAAGGTAGCTAAAAGCATTTAATCCCACATTGGCTATGGGATGGAAGTTCGTCGTGTTTAAATAAAGAAAATTGAGAACAAAGGGCGTGCCCTTTGGGTACTTGGAGTTTTCGCGCGCGATTGGGAGGGAACTATGCCCGCACATGCGCGCGCGCCGCCGCCGGTGCCGGGCTCGGGCTCGGGTCTGGGTCTGGGTCTGGGTTCGAGTTCGGGTTTCCTACCCGGCCTGGTTCTTTTTGAATCAGGTCTCACGGGTATGGGTTGCGAGCATACCCGCTCCGCTATCCGAATCCAAACCGCCCCGCCAACGGCTGTCTGAAAACCGTCTGTGCGGTTGGGCGGTTGGACCGAACAGTTACAACGGTTCAGACCGAACCGTTGCAACTGTTGAATGATCTCAGACCATTCTGCCCCTCCCGGAGCGCTATAAAATAGCGCTCCGGTTTCTCATTCTCAGACACACCAAAAATGAAAATCTCTTCTCTCTCTCTACGTTTTGAACTGTGAAGTGAGTTACTGTGTTCTGAACTGGGAAGTGGAGTTCTGAAGTAACTTCCAGCGAGAAGTGGGAAAGTCAGTTTCCGAAGCGACTTCCAAAGGAGATTCTACAAAATTCGTTCTGAAAGAGGGCTCAGAAAATTCAACAGATTCTTTAATAGAATTGTTGTCTGAATCTGGGACTTCCGAAGAAGAATATTCTTCAACCTTCCTTCTTCCTCTAAAGTGGGTGCTCCTCCAAAGTAAAGGCAAATATTCTCCCGAAATTTGTCTTTGTCCTGCTGCTTCAACAATCCTGTGAAGGTACTGGTTAACTACAGTTTGACCGTACGGTGATTTGGTAGTGCTATCCAAATACCGTGAAGGAGTGTTGTATCTTGGGAGACCAGCGTCCAGTAACCCGTTAGCACCGGTGCGGGGGACGTAATTGTCTTAAGGAGATTCGCTCTAAGCGTACCTCACTCCAAGTACTGTATAAGTGAATTAATTTCTTTATACAGGGGATATACTGATATTCAGTATATTGAGACTGATTTAGATTCAGTCTAATTGGTGTTTAACCAAGGAAGGAAATTGAAAGGTGGTTCTTAAATTAAGGAACGTTCTATTGAACGGAAAACCTCCCACCTGATATTTGAAGACCTGGCCAATTAGATTGTTGATATTTCAGTGATCTTGAATAGTTGTCAGATTGATTCCTGTTAAGCAGAAACCAACAACTAACTGTTGGCCCAAAGGCCTTCCACCCTAGTTTTGATGATGATTAACTCATGTAGTTATGTTTACTAATAATCTTGTGATTTTAGTTCCAGATTATTGATCAAGATATTGGTTGGTGATTGCTTCCAAAAGAGGTGTTTTAGAAGCTTTCACATGGTGTTTCCAGGGCTCAAGTATCAAGATCACACTTTGCCTAGCTCATGGAAGGAGTTTTGGATCGAGTCGACTTGAAGATGAAGATCGTAAAGAAGACTTAGGTATCCTAGTGTTTAGATAGTGTGTTTAGATCCATTTGTAAAGCTTAGAATAGTTGATACGCTCAAGTGCACAACACACACAAGTTTTATGTTTGGATATTGGTTTTTCGGTTTTTTAGTTTAACCGATATGTGTTTTCATGAATAGTTGATCAAAACAAGTTTACATGGTTTATATGTATAATAGATATATTCTAACTATACATACATGCTTACTTGACTTATACAAACTTATTTTGACTTTCCTATTCATGTATTGAAAAATCCAAGTTTGATAAAAATACATGTTTTGGTTTTTGATAAAACTTGCAAGACACAAAAATAATTTGAATATGTTGATATATGTCTTGAAATTTTTATCACAAGTTTGTGTTTCAATACAAAATGTTAAAACAAGTTTTATGGAATTTTAGAAGTAACAAAAGAATTTTTAGAAATATTTTATCTTATGTTTTTCTGCCCTGAACTGTGACTGACAGGCCAGGTCGGTCGACCGCATGGGTCGACCGCACTAAGGGCCGGTCGACCCGTGAGGTCGACCGACGTGCACAGAGCCGTGCACGTCTGGCAGACACAAGGGCGGTCGACCCGGACGGTCGACCGTAACTGAGAGCTCTGCTCTCTGTATATTTGGGTCGACCGGGCGGTCGACCGGGTTTGCCCAATGGTCACATTTTTGACCATTGGCGGTCGACCGGGCGGCCGACCGCCAAGCCTGTCAGGCTGCCACATCAGCCTAACGGCTAGTTTTGTTTTGGGGCTATAAATACCCCAACTCTTGGGCTGTTTTGATAAGATTTTGAGAGCTAAAATTTCCTGACTTCTTCAGTGTTTTAAACAAGTTTTCAAAAGAGTTTTAAGTGCCAAAAGATCAATCTTATTTGTTTTCAAGTGTTTTGTTATTTTCAAAGAAAATAGGTTTTTGGGAAACTAGTTTATTGTTCTTCATTTCCATATCCATTTGGTATTTTCCCAAGAGTTTTTCTTTGATCAAAACACTTGTTTTCCACACTTGAGCTATATCTTCTATCCTAATCTATTAGGATCATTGTTTTGTGGAAAAGAGAAAAAGAGAAGTGTTTGAGGTTAAGCCTCCAAAGTTGTAAACCCTCCTTATTTGTGTATCCCTCTTTGGTAGAGGTTGATCGGAGTGGTATTGGTTTGGATCCCTCTTTGGTAGAGGTGATTGTTGTTGTATTGGCTAAGGGCCTACCCCTCTTGTGTGAGGTGGTGTTTGTATTGAGAGAGGAGTTTGGTACTCCTTGTGTTGTGACAAATCCTCTTCGGTAGAGGTTCCCTCGGTGGGAGATAGTGGATTGGAAATCCTACACGGTGGTGTAGGCGGGGATGTAGAGCTGGGTGCTCTAACCTTGAAACATATCTTGTTGTTAGCGTTTGATCCATTTTCTCTCTAACCCTCTCTCTCTATTTGTGTTGTGCATAGCATCATCCTTATTGTCATTCATATCATTCATATTTGCTTGTGTATTGCCTTGCATCTTTCATATTGCTCATCCTTATATGCTTGGCTTGATTGTGTGTGTGCCTCACTTGTACTTAACCACAAGAGCTTCACATAGCACCTCAACCCATTCAAGGGGAATCAAGAGGAGTTAGTCCAGAGCCCTTCACGGGAAATTCGGCTACACTTGTTGGTTATATTAAGTGTGTTGCAAAATTTGCATTAGCTTCCGCATTTAGAGCATTTAGTTTCTAGATTAGCAAGTACACCTATTCACCCCCCCTCTAGGTGTGCTTTTCAATTGGTATCAGAGCCAACGCTCCTGATACTTAGGCTTAACATCCTAGGAGTGAGATCCATTTGTTTGCTAATCTTGTTTGCATTTGCTTGTTTGCACACATATAGTTTGGACCCATGGCCTTCATGACCCCACCTATGTTTGACCCTTCCAACATTCTTGTTTGGAAGATTAGGATGACCGTTTATTTACAAACCCTAGGACATAAGGTTTACCTTGCCATTACCAAGGAATCCTACCTTAGTGATAGCAAGCATATAGGGGCCAATGCACAAGCCCTTGAGGCCATTAGAAGCACGCTTTCAAAAGAATATCTTATGCATGTTTCTAACCTTGATTCCGCCTTTGCAGTGTGGAACAAGTTGACAATAACCACCACCTCCAAGTTTCAAATGCCTATCCAACAAGAAGAGGAATCTAGTGGAGAATCCGACTCTCAATGCTTCATGGTCCAAGGGAATGACTCCCTTGAGGTACAATCGGAAACTTAACTAGATAGTGATGATTGTGCTAGTTCTTCAAATGACTTTATTGATGCCCATGCTTTAAATGAAGAACTATCTATTGTGTGTGAAAAATTAATTGAAAAATATAATTTGTTGAAAAAGAAGACTTTTGCTTTAACTAAAAAAAATGAAAAATTGTCTTCTAAACTTGATTGTGTGTTGCAAGAGAAGGTTGAGGTCTATAATGAAAGGGATTCATTGAGATCTCAACTAGACCTTGCACTAAAAGAAAATGATTTGTTGAAAAATAAAAATGATTGTGAAAATATTTTGAAGAAAAATGAAAACTTGTCTTCAAAAATTGATTTTGTTTTAAAGGAGAATGTTGTTTTGAAAACAAAAATTATTTCTATTTCAAAAGATTTAGATATGTGTTTAAAGAAAAATATTGTTTTGCAAAATAAGATTGATACTCATGTTTGCCATGCTAGTGTAGCTTCCTCATCTAGTCTACCTATTGCATGTACCTCTTCTTCTAGAATTAATGATGATATTTGTTTGCTTAAGAAGAGTGTAGATTGTTTGGGCTCCACTTTGAGCCAATGTGTTGTGGGACATACACGATTGGAATCTTTGTTTCGAAAGAAACAAGTTCCACCTATGCATGCACACCCATCACGGCATACACATGCTCCTCACGGACACCATCACACAATGTATGCTCATGTGTACACTTGTACACTTTGTGAACGTAAGGGCCACCTTGCTAAATTTTGTTTTGATCGTATACATGATTGTAATTTAGCAAAGAAGTTTGTTTGGGTTAGAGAAGGTACTAACCCCCATGGACCCAATAAGATATGGGTACCAAAGACCACCCCTCCTTTATTTGATGTAGGTGTGGGCTCTCACATGACGTGAGAGTTGCCGTACCTTGGAGTGGATGCGTTCCGTACTTAAAGGAAATCAATTGGATGCATCACTTTCAAGGGAAGTTTGGTGGAGATGACCACCATGTTTTGGAGACAAGGGAAGTTGCCTTCTAGGTTTTGGTAACGATTCCTAACTCCTAATTTTCATGCTTTTAATTTTCATTGTTATAGCATGTTTTGTTGTTAGTGATTATCATGTAAATACCATGTTTATTAGATCATTGACATACATGTATAGTATTTGAGACACCCATGTTTTATATGGATAAATTATTTTGTGTTCTCCCTATAATTTAGCTATCATGTACATCATGAATCTAATAACATGTGAATTTACATAGTAATCATGTTTAGCTTTATCATGATGATTTTTATCTTTTGAATATATGTTTAAATGTTAGTTTTCATTAAGACTAGGATTTATACTTGTGCATATAGTGGGCCACAAATAAATCTATATATGTTTGGGCTTGATTGCGTATTTGAACCCATTAGATGTGCTAGTATAGTCTAGTTTTGATGATTCATACATTTTAAACTTGTATTCCTATTTGTGGATTTGTTTTTATGATCGTGTGTTTCACTTCATGTATATGTTTGTATTCAGGGGCGGAACCAGAAAATTTTTTTGGGGTGGGCTAATTTTTTTGGGGTGGGCTGCAAGAAAAAAATATAAGAGAATATCTGAAAAACGCCCATGTATATATATAAAAAAAGCTTCCCGCTCTACTTTACTATAGCCAATGAACAAGGGAAGTTAAATAAAAGGACCTGCCGCCCACCATGGGGCTCGAACCCACGACCACAAAGTTAAGAGCCTTGCGCTCTACCAACTGAGCTAGACGGGCTACTCATGATGTGTAACAATCATTCTTCACCTATAAGCTACGTTTTACGGTTTTCCACACAATATATGAAAAAAATGGGCCGGGCTACAGCCCGGCCCAGCCCACTATTGGGTCCGCCCCTGTTTGTATTGCCAAACTTTAAGATATACATGTATACCCCTTGAGTCATTTGCCTTTCATGCAAATCTATATTTATGGACTCAATTGTGTTTAGGGATATGTATGTATACTTTTTGTGTTGACAAATCATACATATGCCTTGAAATGAAACTTGTTTTAATAGAAATTTAAATTTTCATGTTTTTGTGTTTATTTGTTTAACTTCATGTATATGTCTATTTTATCCAAATTATTGTTATACATATACATCCTTTTTGAGCCACGTGCCTTCATGCATATATCTTTGTGGACTCGTTGTGTTTGGATATGTATGTATACCTTAGTTTGTATAAGACATACATATGCCTTGAAGATTAAATAAGTTTTTGATGATTTTCATTGTTTCAAGGAATTTTGAGCTTATTGTCCATCTTTCATGATTATGATCTTCACATCTTATTTGTACACTCACTTTTATTGATTACTCATGTGTTTGTTTTCATGAGTTATATTTATGCTTAATTGAATTAGAGTGTTGATTATCATGTGGATTTCATGTTTCATGAAAAATATTTTTGTTTTATTCCTTGCTTGAAGGATTTCGTACTAGTTTAAAAGTTTTTTCATTTAACTAGTTACGGTATTCTTCATTTTGGTAGAGTTTTTTCAAACAAAGCTTATTTTCAAATCTATTTTTGAAAACCCCTACCTTCTATGGGAGGATGGATGGGAGATCATGTTCATGTATGCTTTAAAATGAAAATCATTTAAAACTTGAACCATGATTGGGAGGTAGTTATATGAGATATACACTTGATCTCATTGTTATTTCAATTGGTATCATTGAATTCTTTCAATTGGTATCAATCTTGACCTTTCTTGTATACTCATATATGTTTGTATGTATGTATGATTTCAATTCCAAGAATATCAATTTCAATTGGTATCTATTTTTCATACATATATATGTTTTATTTGTGCTTATTATATCCCTATATCCTTAAGCACAAAATCTTGTTTATGCTAGTGCTTGAGCTTCAAGTTTGTTTCAATTGATTACTTTTAAATTGGTATCAAGCCTACGCATTGTTTTAGTTGGTATTTCATAAAGGGGGAGAAAATATAATTTTGTCTTTCAATTGGTATTTGTACTCCCATACTTTATGATTGAAAATTTAAACTTGGTATCATATGTTCAAAATGAAAATTATTTATAATTGGTATCAAAATTTTTGTTTAGACATTCAAGATTTATTATGTTTAATTTCAATTGGTATCAAGATTGTCATGTGTTTTGCTTAAAATTGGTATCAATATTTTTTTTGTTTCCTTTCAATTGGTATCAAGATGCTATTCTTTGACATATTTTCAATTGGTACCTTAATTGATTGTCACCCATAATTGACTTTGTTTTTGTTTTAGACAAAAGGGGGAGAATATTGTTTTTCTTGTTTTCAACCTTTTATTGATTTTTTTTGTTTCGAACAAAAAGGGGGAGAAAGATTTGTTGATTTGGTTTTTGTTTTTACCCCTCATCGAAGGTTGTTTCTTTATATTAAAAAAAGGAGAGAAGATTTTGTTTTGTTTTGATTGTTTACCCCTTTGTTGATGATTGACAAAAAGAGGGAGAATTATTTGAGAAAGATTTTGGTTTATATATGCATGTTTATGTTTTGCATATATTAAGTAGTTTAATTTAGTTTAATTTTAATTGGTCTCTAGAGCATGTTTTGTTTTTTAAACATTTCATTGGTATCTAGAACCTTTTTATTGTTTATGCATATCTATGTATGCATTCATGTTTAAGAGCTTTCATTGCATATTTATTATTTATTTGTTTATGCATGAGTTAAGGGGGAGCTTCTTTGAAGCTTAACTTTAATCCATGCATATATAACTCCATGAGTTTTGTCATCATCAAAAAGGGGGAGATTGTTGGCCCAAATGCCTTCCACCCTAGTTTTGATGATGATTAACTCATGTAGTTATGTTTACTAATAATCTTGTGATTTTAGCTCCAGATTATTGATCAAGATATTGGTTGGTGATTGCTTCCAAAAGAGGTGTTTTAGAAGCTTTCACATGGTGTTTCCAGGGCTCAAGCATCAAGATCACACTTTGCCTAGCTCATGGAAGGAGTTTTGGATCGAGTCGACTTGAAGATGAAGATCGTCAAGAAAACTTAGGTATCCTAGTGTTTAGATAGTGTGTTTAGATCCATTTGTAAAGCTTAGAATAGTTGATACGCTCAAGTGCACAACACACACAAGTTTTATGTTTGGATATTGGTTTTTCGGTTTTTTAGTTTAACCGATATGTGTTTTCATGAATAGTTGATCAAAACAAGTTTATATGGTTTATATGTATAATAGATGTATTCTAACTATACATACATGCTTACTTGACTTATACAAATTTATTTTGACTTTCCTATTCATGTATTGAAAAATCCAAGTTTGATAAAAATACATGTTTTGATTTTTGATAAAACTTGCAAGACACAAAAATAATTAGAATATGTTGATATATGTCTTGAAATTTTTATCACAAGTTTGTGTTTCAATACAAAATGTTAATACAAGTTTTATGGAATTTTAGAAGTAACAAAAGAATTTTTAGAAATATTTTAACTTATGTTTTTCTGCCCTGAACTGTGACTGACAGGCCAGGACCGCACCAAGGGCTGGTCGACCCGTGAGGTCGACCGACGTGCACAGAGCCGTGCACGTCTGGCAGACACAAGGGCGGTCGACCCGGACGGTCGACCGTAACTGAGAGCTCTGCTCTCTGTATATTTGGGTCGACCGGGCGGTCGACCGGGTTTGCCCAACGGTCACATTTTTGACCGTTGGCGGTCGACCGGGCGGCCGACCGCCAAGCCTGTCAGGCTGCCACATCAGCCTAACGGCTAGTTTTGTTTTGGGGCTATAAATACCCCAACTCTTGGGCTGTTTTGATAAGATTTTGAGAGCTAAAATTTCCTGACTTCTTCAGTGTTTTAAACAAGTTTTCAAAAGAGTTTTAAGTGCCAAAAGATCAATCTTATTTGTTTTCAAGTGTTTTATTATTTTCAAAGAAAATAGGTTTTTGGGAAACTAGTTTATTGTTCTTCATTTCCATATCCATTTGATATTTTCCCAAGAGTTTTTCTTTGATCAAAACACTTGTTTTCCACACTTGAGCTATATCTTCTATCCTAATCTATTAGGATCTTTGTTTTGTGGAAAAGAGAAAAAGAGAAGTGTTTGAGGTTAAGCCTCCAAAGTTGTAAACCCTCCTTATTTGTGTATCCCTCTTTGGTAGAGGTTGATTGGAGTGGTATTGGTTTGGATCCCTCTTTGTAGAGGTGATTGTTGTTGTATTGGCTAAGGGCCTACCCCTCTTGTGTGAGGTGGTGTTTGTATTGAGAGAGGAGTTTGGTACTCCTTGTGTTGTGACAAATCCTCTTCGGTAGAGGTTCCCTCGGTGGGAGATAGTGGATTGGAAATCCTACACGGTGGTGTAGGCGGGGATGTAGAGCTGGGTGCTCGAACCTCGAAACATATCTTGTTGTTAGCGTTTGATCCATTGTCTCTCTAACCCTCTCTCTCTATTTGTGTTGTGCATAGCATCATCCTTATTGTCATTCATATCATTCATATTTGCTTGTGTATTGCCTTGCATCTTTCATATTGCTCATCCTTATATGCTTGGCTTAATTGTGTGTGTGCCTCACTTGTACTTAACCACAAGAGCTTCACATAGCACCTCAACCCATTCAAGGGGAATAAAGAGGAGTTAGTCCAGAGCCCTTCACGGGGAATTCGGCTACACTTGTTGGTTGTATTAAGTGTGTTGCAAAATTTGCATTAGCTTCCGCATTTAGAGCATTTAGTTTCTAGATTAGCAAGTACACCTATTCACCCCCCCTCTAGGTGTGCTTTTCACTAACAATAACTATTTTACTGTTTAATTAATTTTCTTTTAGTAGTGCTTATTTTATGTGGGTGTTTAGTATCATATCAGTTATTTCTTAGAAATTTTTTTTTTGTAAAGCCTATAAAAAGGCCTCAAGACTCCTCTTTGGATTATTATTGAATGATAAATTTTTTTCACAAATTAGCCGTTAAATTCTTGAGTTTTTTTTACTCTTAAGTTTTGAGTGTGAAGCTCGTGTCAGGAGTGAAAACCTGAAATTCTATCTTGTTTTTAAATTTCAAATTTTAAAATCTTAATTTTCAAGTGAAAGGTGATTGAGATCCAGGTTGTTCACATCAATCAGACTATTCATATAGACGAGATTTTTCAATCTTATTACGCTGCAATAATGCACAGGGCCTACATATACATGTACTGCTCTCTTTGTTGAGTCTTCCCTGGGTCCATGCAGAACTTTCGTTGCAGCTGCACCATGCAATTTATTGAAGGGGACTTGGAAGTCAATTGATCAGAAGTGTAGGCATCAGCTGACATGACTTTACTCGAGGAGACTTTCAAGTTTCACTTGTAATTAAGAAATGATTATTTGATAATTATTTGAAAGTGCAAGGTTGTTTGGGTAGAAAGTGCAAAGATGTTTAGGTATGTGTTTCTGAACTTGGAGAGAAGAGTTGGCTGACTCCAGTTGGATAACACCAGATCCTTTTCATGCGGACAAAACAAGATACTTTTATTGCCAAGCAAGACTCACCACACGATTCATGTCGTGCTTATCTCGGCAATAACCTGAGTCAAGTCTCCTGAGACGACCGACTCAGCTCGGAAGTGGACTGTGGTGCAATAAATGTACGATAGGGACTGTTGTGCAGATTTGGTTAGTTATATATAGCCGTAGATAAAAGTAGTTATACGAAATATGTTACATTAGCCTTACAAAAAAGATATTATTTAATGCATAGGTAAAAAAAGTATATTAGGAATCAGGCTCCATAAGACGGGAACAAATTGCGTAATACTATTGTTTTGAGGGAACTGAGTAACATAGTTTAACCAAAAAAATAAAATCAAAATCAAAATCAAAACAAACCTTTATAAGTTATTCTCAAATAAATAAAATTTTATTTTTAATATAGAGTCTGATTAATCAGGAGCATGTGACGCACGCCGTAGACTCCTGGAGGTCTTTTAATATTTAGGGAGATCCTAGATCCATCTCAAACGTGTGATATAGGTGCATGTTCCAGTCAAAAGAAGGAACGCATCCATTGACTTTTCCTACTTGATACAAATTGGGTAAATAATCAAGTGTTAAGTCTTGCAAGATGAATGCCAAGAAAGTGCAAGGCAATCAATCTAGAAAAAAAAATTGAGACATATAGGTAAACTGATATGGCGAGTTTGGTGACAGTGCTGATGTTTATTGTGTTCGGATCGATGATGATCCTGAAGAAAGCAGCGGCAACCAGTGCACTGGGAGATGAATGCCAAGAAAAGTGTGGAGACATTAGCATCCCACAACCGTTTGGCATAGCACAAGGCTGCTACAGGCCTGGTTTCCGACTTCGATGCAATAATAATACCGGTGAGACACCCAGGCTGTCCTTAGATGGCGATGGAGCAAGTAGTGTTGAGGTCACAGGTATCTCTGTCTCCCCTCCCATAGTTTCCATACGGAACAATCTTTTTGCCTCAATGAATACAAGCACCGATTTTTCCAGCATCTCATGGAGGGCTCTAGAGAATACCCCTTTTACTTTATTTGCTGGTGACTACACACAATTTGTAGCATCAGGCTGTGATGTTAGTGCCTACTTGGTGGATCTCAATAGTACCATTTGGAACAACAGTGTCATTACATCGTGTTCAACCATCTGCGAGGGCAAACATTACGCGATGTCATTCATATATTTGGACTATTTTGATTGTAATGGCACCTTCTGCTGTACAGTGTCCATCCCAACCGGCTTAAAATCCTATGAGATTCGCCTCATGCAGTCAAACCAAACAAGATCATGGGAAAGACCACAAGCTGGGCCTTTGTTGGTGATCCTGGTCAGAAGATCTCGAACATCAATGTTCCCAAATCAGTTTCTGCTACGCTGTCCTGGACCATTGATGATCAACAGACTTGTGAGGCTGCTCGAAAGAAGACGAATAGCTATGCATGTGGTCCTAACACTCAGTGCATTAACCATGACGACAAAGAGGGATATAACTGCCAATGCATTGAAGGTTACCAAGGCAATCCCTATGATAAGCCACATGGCTGCCAAGGTTCGATCTCCTATAATAAAACTTCAAAAATAAATTTAATTAATTTTGTAGATGTGTAAAATTGATCCTAATTGATCCTGCATCTTTGACAACTGCTATCAAAGTAAGGACAGCTCCTGAACCCAATTGTCCAACAAAATGTGGGAGCATAAGCGTCCCCTTTCCGTTTGGCATTGGAGCTGGCTGTTTCAGAGGAGCGACCTTCAACCTTTCGTGCAACTTCAGTGCCAAAACTCCAACCCTGAGCTATGGGGAGGATCAGGATAGACCACTGGTGCAAATAGAGTTGGCGGAAGGGAAGTTGAAATTCTTGCCTGATTATATGGATCATTCAGCCCAGTCTCTACCCAGTCTCATCGCTGATGGATGGGAGACATTTGAATATCGATGGGTGATTCAAAACAAGACTTGCATAGAAGCTCAGCGTGACATAGCCACTTACGCATGCCGCAGCATCAACAATACATGCATTCAGGCAGCAGTGCGAGACAATCCAAATTTTGGATATCGCTGCCAATGTCAAAAAGGATACGAGGGGAATTCCTACATTCCAAATGGATGCATAGGTTCTCTCTTAAAACTTATTATATTCGATTTTATAAATTAAATAAATGTGGTTTACACTAGATTATATGATTTTAATCGAGATTTCTCATTTGATAGCATTTGAAACTATGTGTTTGCTACCAAGATTTGCAAGTTATAAAGTTTTCCTTTTAACTGTCAGGAGGATTCCTAAAATCGATAAATCTACAGCTAATTAAATATAGTTCTGTCATCATTAAAAAATAAACATGCGCTACATAGATATCAAAATATATTGTTATTTATTTAATAATTGAAGAACATGTTATCAATTTCTTTTTTCTCTTTCATTTGGTATTGACATGATCTTAGTTACTCAAATAGATTAGCCTAAACTGGCTTGAAGAATATAAAAGAAAAATAGTTTTATCCGAGCTCTATTTGAAAGAAATTGACACTTGTACACATAAATTTTGGATTCAATCTTAAAAAATAATAAAGCATCTTCATGTTTTTCTCTTGCTCTTTTTGCCATCGGTGGCACCACAAAATGAACACTCCAACTAGTTTTGCTGCATTTTCTTTTCATATTACCAACTCTACAGGACACACAGCTACTGTTGAAAATGAAGCCTTTCTAACATCTTAACCCTAACAACAAGAATATGATGAGTGTTAGCAAGGAAAATTACATGTCCACGGTAAGAACTTTCTGCCACAAATCTCTATAACTGCTAAATGACTATCCATTTGCTTAATCACTACTCGAGCATTGCTCAACAACTAAGAGAAGCTAATAACATTATAGAATTCATGCCCCTGAACCTCATCCCAGTACAGGCTCACTGCCAATTGAAGAACATCTAACATTTCACTGACCATGTAAGTCAAAAAATAGAATAACTTTATATACTATTAACATATGAATTAAAAGGAAAAACTACTCTCATAACTGAAAAATATTATAAAATATAAACAAGCTGAATTCGGGGTCATTTTGAACCATCTTAATAGATTGGGCAGCTTGCCCCTATGCAAGGTTAGGACAGAATGCATACTCAAGACAATAAGAAGGCAACTTGGCACTAATTGTGTTTTCTTCTAATGGCTTATCAGACATTGATGAATGCAAAACACCAGAAAAATATGGTTGCAATGGAAACTGCATAAATGTTCCTGGGACTTATGAATGTGTCTGTCCTCCGCAAACGCAAGGTGACCCTAGGAAAGCATGCTACCCTGTCAAGAAATCCCCTGTGGTATTAGGTATGTTCCAACAAACTAAATGAAAAATATCCATTAATCATACTTCTGAGGTTGCTAATAATTTGAAATGACTCCTTGCAGGTATCATCATTGGTGTGAGCACTTCTGCAGCAATTTTACTTCTATTTCTGAGTATTTACTTCCTTCATCAAAGATGGAAGCAAAGGATTGTGAGGAGAATCAAGGAGAAACACTTCCGTAAGAATCGAGGTTTGTTCCTGTTGGAGGAGAGATGATATTAAAGGAGATGCCATGCCAAGCAGCTGTAGAAGAGTGCCAAGTGCCGTCGAAGATCGCCAAGGAAATCGACGATGAAAGGCAAAGGGACAGAGGCAGGAAATAGCAGCAGCAGCAGAAGTCAGAAGGGTCGGTCGACCGGGCCGGTCGACCGACATGCACAACATGCACAGAGTTTTGGGCGGTCGACCGGCCCGGTCGACCGAAGTACCTGACTGCAGGAACCCAACTCTCGGGTTTTCTGGGTCGACCGGCCCGGTCGACCGGAATGTTCTGTCTGCAAAGACTCCACTCTCGGGTTTCTTGGGTCGACCGTCACGGTCGACCGGTATAAGGAGGTCGGTCGACCGTCCCGGTCGACCGACAGTCGGGTTTTGGGTAAAATCTGCTGATCCGCTGTATGAGGTATTTAAGCCTAATGATGATTCTAGGGTTTATATCTCTGCGAAATTGTATTAGCTAAGGGTTCTCTTGCATTCAAAGAGACCAAGAGCTATTGTAATCATCTTCCTAATATTAATCTCTCCATTGATTGCCCCGAGGACGTAGGCATTGAGGCCGAACCTCGTTAAATCTTGTTTTTGTGATTTGTGCGTTCTTCGTGAGATTGTTTGGGTTTGTTCTTTGTGCTGGAGATCTTGGGATTCTCTACTGTTTGGTTGTTGTGATTGGATTGCGCGCACAACAAGTGGTATCAGAGCTTCCGGGTTGCACTTGGGATTTTTGAGGATTCGAAGGGCTCGAGATCGGATCCGGTGGAGATCGTGTGTCGATCTCAGTTCTGAGGTATTGGGTGTTCGAGGAGATTGTGTGTCGATCTCAGGAGAACTCCAGGAGGGCTAGTTGAATCCAGGGTGGAGTAGATCTGGTGAGAAACTCGATCTAGGGTTTCAAGGGACAGGTAAAAAATCACATTTTTATCTGGGTAATAGATCTATTTCAAGTTAGTAGTTCTTCCGCATAGATAGAGAATCAGTGAAATCTCAATGGCAGAAGAAACTGCATCTGTTAAGACAATGAACAATCACCCAAGGATTGAAGTTGTTAAGTTTAATGGGACTAACAATTTCGGTATGTGGAGATGTAAGGTTATGGATGCGCTGAATGCATCAAACCTCAAAGACACTCTCCTATTGGAGAGGAAGAAGAACACTACCACTGATGAAGAGTGGGCGAAGATGAACAGATCGGCATGTGGCTTGATACGTTCATGCTTGTCACAAGACATAAAATACCTTGTGCAACATGAGACGTCAGCGAAGAAACTGTGGGAAACCCTTGAAAAGAAGTACCTGAAGAAGAGTGTAGAGTCCAGGTTGCAGCTTAAGAGTAAGCTGTATCAGTTCAGGATGAAGAAGGGGAGCACAGTCAATGAGCACATCAACCGATATACGAAGCTTCTTACAGATCTGCTAAATTTGGATGTCAAGATAGAAGAGGAAGATAAGGCGGTCATCTTTCTGAATTCACTTCCTGCAGAGGAGTACGAGACATTCACACTGACCTTCATTAATGGAAGGCAGAGCTTGAATTATGATGAGGTGTCGTCTTCATTGATGAGTTATGAAACAAGGAAGAATGAGAGACATCCTTCTCAGACAAGTTCATCGGCAGAGGCATTGGAAGTAAGAGGCAGAGGTTCATCGAGGAAGGGTAAGGAGGTGAAGGAAGATCGAAATCCAGGCCGGGATTCAGGGATCTCAAGAGAAATCAGTGCGCATTCTGCAAAGAGCTTGGGCACTGGAAGGTAGACTGTCCAAAGTTCAAGGGAAAGAAGAAAGAATCAAAATTTGAAGCAAATCTAGCAAAAGTGGTAAAAACTGCAAGCAGCAAATCACAGGCAGATGGATCAGATTCGGATTCTTCAGTGTTCTCATTTTCAGTCACCACTCCCATCATTGGCTACTCGGGGGAGAACGAGTGGATCTTGGACACAGGTGCAACATATAATGTATGCCTTAATCGAGACTGGTTTACCAGTTTCGAGAAGTTGGAGGGATGTTCTGTAGTCATGGGCGATGATCATCCGTGCATCATGGAGGGTGTTGGCATTATTCCAATCAGGATGTTTGATGGGATGGTGAGGGAGCTGAAAGAAGTGAGATATGTTCCTCAGCTAAAGAGGAACTTGATCTCTGTAGGAGCTTTGGAATCACTGGGGCTCGGAGTGTCTATTAAGGAAGGAGTTCTTAAAATGACAAAGGGCTCGATGGTGGTGTTGAAGGCCGATCGCCGGAACAACTTGTATTACTTGAAGGGTAGTACAGTGACAGGGCAGGTGGCAGCTTCTACCAGTCAGAAGGAAGATTCAACCCGGCTATGGCACATGAGGCTGGGACATGCAGGGGAGAAATCAATGCAAACTCTTGTGAAGAAAGGGTTGCTGAAGGGTGCTGAGACCTGCAAGCTGGATCTATGTGAACATTGCATCATCGGCAAGAAGACCAAGGTGAAGTTTGGCACAGCTTCACACTGCACGGAGGGTATTCTTGACTATGTTCACACGGATGTATGGGGACCTACCAAGACTGCATCGATTGGAGGTAACCACTATTTTGTGTCGTTCATCGATGACTATTCTAGGCGCTGTTGGGTGTACACTATGTGACACAAGAATAAAGTCCTAGAACTGTTTGTGAAGTGGAAAGCTAATCTGGAGAGAAGCACGGGAAGGAAGGTCAAGGTCCTCCGTTCTGACAATGGAGGAGAGTACAAATCGGATCCTTTCCTACAGCTATGTCTTGATGAGGGCATAGAGAGACACTTCACAGTAAGAGAGACTCCGCAACAAAATGGGTGGCTGAGAGGATGAACTGGACTTTGCTAGAGAAGGTTCGGTGTATGTTATCCAATGCAGGACTGCCAAAGAAGTTTTGGGCTGAAGCTTTGGGGTATGCATGCCATCTTGTGAACAGGTTGCCGTCGTCTGCAATAGGGGGGAAGACTCCTCTTGAAGCTTGGTCAGGAAGAACTGCTGAGGACTATGATTTGCTACGGGTTTTCGGATGTCCAGCCTACTACCATGTCAAAGAAGACAAGTTGGACCCAAGGGCAAAGAAAGGGGTGTTCGTTGGCTTCAAGCGAGGAACCAAGGGGTTCAAGATTTGGGACCAAAAGGACAACAAGTTCATACTCAGCAGGGATGTCACATTCGATGAGGCTTCACTGATGAAGCCTACGGTCTCTAAGCAGGTGGAGACCAGCAAGACCAAGGAGCTATTGCAACAGGTGGAGAGTGATGCAGATCCACCATCTCTAGAGGATTCAGTATCAGTTCGGATCATTCCTGAAGTGACACAGGGTGGTGATCAAGTAGCTGAAGAAAATGCTGAAGATGTTGAAGAGGATCAGGAGCAGGTCATGGGTACTGTTCCAGATCCCACTGCAGTTGGAAGACCACGAGGAACACTAGGATACCGGGTTGGCTCACCACTGATATGGTCGTCGCGTATGCACTTCCAGTTGTTGAAGAGGCTATTCCATCTACCTTCAGGGAAGCTGAGATCAGTACAGAAGCTAGGATGTGGAAAGAGGCCATGAATGAAGAGATGCAATCTCTTACAAGAACAACACATGGGAACTCACCAAGTTGCCCATGGGGAAGAAGGCCATAGGGTGCAAGTGGGTATTTGCTAAGAAGCAAGGATCTCTCCAAGAAGATGCAGTGCGCTACAAGGCAAGGCTGGTGGCTAAAGGCTACGCTCAGAGAGAAGGAATCGACTATAACGAGGTGTTTTCCCCGATAGTTAAACACTCGTCTATTCGGATTCTATTGGCTTTGGTGGCGCAGAATGAGTTGGAACTTGACCAACTTGATGTGAAGACCGCCTTTCTCCACGGCGATCTTGAGGAGGAGATATATATGACACAGCCCACAGGTTACAAAGCTGCAGGGAAGGAAGAGTTAGTATGTAAGCTACAGAAATCGCTGTACGGTTTGAAGCAGTCTCCTAGACAGTGGTACAAGCGATTTGATAGCTTCATCAGGAAGAAGAAGTACACACGTAGCCATTTTGATCCATGTGTGTACTACAACAAGTTACCATCAGGTGAATATATCTATCTACTTCTTTATGTAGATGATATGTTGATTGCTTCTAGGTCGAGATCTGCTGTTGACTCTCTGAAGAAGATGTTATCGTCAGAGTTTGAGATGAAGGACCTGGGGAAGCAAGGAAAGTATTGGGCATGGAGATTACTAGAGACAGGAAAGCTGGCAGGATACGTTTGACACAGAAGGGCTATTTGGAGAAGGTACTGCAGAAGTTTAATATCAGCAAGGATACTAAGTCTGTTAGTACACCTATGGCGCCGCACTTTAAATTGTCAGCAAAGATGTCTCCAAGGAGTGTTCAAGAGCGTGAGTATATGTCTCATGTACCATATGCCAATGCTGTGGGTAGCTTGATGTATGCTATGGTGTGTACGAGGCCAGATCTATCACAGGCAGTCTCCATGGTGAGTTGATACATGCATGATCCTGGACAGGGTCATTGGGAAGCTGTGAAATGGATTCTGAGGTACATCAAGGGAACCGTTGATGTAGGCCTAGTATTTGAGAAGGACAACACCGGAAAGTAGGAGTGCATAGGGTATGTGGACTCAGACTATGCAGGTGACCTTGACAAACGCTGGTCGACGACGGGATATGTCTTTACATTCTCACAGGCACCGGTGAGTTGGCGCTCCACACTTCAGTCTACCGTCGCGTTGTCGACCACAGAGGCTGATATATGGCCATGACAGAGGCCATGAAGGAGGCAATCTGGCTTCAAGGGTTGCTTGATGACTTGGGCGTGGAACAGGATATATTGAAGATAAACTGTGACAGCATGAGTGCCATCTACTTGGCAAGGAACCAGGTCTATCATGCAAGGACGAAGCATATAGATGTCAGGTATCACTTTGTTCGGGAGATTCTAGAGGAAGGTGACATTGACTTGTTAAAGATTCACACTTCAGAGAATCCGGCCGATATGCTAACAAAGGTGGTGACGGGGGTGAAGTTTGCACACTGCAAAGACTTACTCCATGTCCTTCAGGTGAAATGAGCTTGCTGAATCTCATTTGGATGAACTACGGACGGCTTGATCCCTTGGGCAGGGGTACGTAGGCAACCATGTTGGTGCAGCCGCTATCGAGTCGGAATTCGGCTCAGATTTGGGAATCTTCACCGAGGTGGAGAATTGTTGGAGGAGAGACGATATTAAAGGAGATGCCATGCCAAGCAGCTGTAGAAGAGTGCCAAGTGCCGTCGAAGATCGCCAAGGAAATCGATGATGAAAGGCAAAGGGACAGAGGCAGGAAATAGCAGCAGCAGCAGAAGTCAGAAGGGTCGGTCGACCGGGCCGGTCGACCGACATGCACAACATGCACAGAGTTTTGGGCGGTCGACCGAAGTACCTGACTGCAGGAACCCAACTCTCGGGTTTTCTGGGTCGACCGGCCCGGTCGACCGGAATGTTCTGTCTGCAAAGACTCCACTCTCGGGTTTCTTGGGTCGACCGTCACGGTCGACCGGTATAAGGAGGTCGGTCGACCGTCCCGGTCGACCGACAGTCGGGTTTTGGGTAAAATCTGCTGATCCGCTGTATGAGGTATTTAAGCCTAATGATGATTCTAGGGTTTATATCTCTGCGAAATTGTATTAGCTAAGGGTTCTCTTGCATTCAAAGAGACCAAGAGCTATCGTAATCATCTTCCTAATATTAATCTCTCCATTGATTGCCCCGAGGACGTAGGCATTGAGGCCGAACCTCGTTAAATCTTGTCTTTGTGATTTGTGCGTTCTTCGTGAGATTGTTTGGGTTTGTTCTTTGTGCTGGAGATCTTGGGATTCTCTACTGTTTGGTTGTTGTGATTGGATTGCGCGCACAACAGTTCCTACAACAATTAATCTCTTCGAATAAAGATCTAGCCGAGAGAACAAAAATCTTTCCTTTGGAAGAGCTTGAGAAGGCAACGAACAATTTTGATGCCACCAGAATCCTTGGTCATGGAGGCCATGGCACAGTTTACAAAGGCATCTTAGCTGATCAAAGAATAGCAGCCATTAAGAAGGCCAAAATAGCCAAACAAAAGGAAATTGATGAATTCATCAATGAGGTGGTCATTCTTTCTCAAATCAACCATAAAAATGTGGTGAAGCTCTTTGGATGTTGCTTGGAGAGCGAAGTTCCTTTACTAGTCTATGAATTTGTCTCAAATGGAACACTAAATGACCACCTTGAAAGCCATTCCTCCTTGCCGTGGGAAGAACGTCTAAGGATTGCCACCGAAGCCTCTGGAGCGCTTGCATATCTTCACTCTTCGACTTCCATATCCATTTTCCACAGGGATGTCAAGTCTTCGAATATACTCTTGGATGATAATTGCTCTGCAAAGGTATCCGACTTTGGAGCTTCAAGGTCTCTTCCCCCGGATCAGACACATTTAACCACAAATGTACAAGGCACATTTGGGTACCTAGACCCTGAGTATTATCAGACTGGTCAATTAACAGAGAAGAGAGACGTATATAGTTTTGGAGTTATTCTTTTAGAGCTTTTAACAGGGGAGAAACCAATTTCATTATGAACTGAAGAAATAAATCTTTGTAGTCGCTTTCTTTTGGCAAGAAGAGAGGACCGACTCTTTCAAATTTTTGAGGGTAGAGTTAAGGAGGAGGGAACAGAAGAAGAGCTCACGACAATTGCTATGCTCGCAAAGATGTGCCTTCAGTTGAGAGGGGATGAGAGACCAACCATGAAAGAAGTAGAGAGGATATTGGAGGGCTTGAGAAGGTCTAAGAACCGGAAACAACAGTCAGGAACTAAAAGACAGTGTGGGCATACTGAGGACTTGCCAAGTTTACCATCATCACATGCATTGTATAATCTTGTTGAAGGATCTGAAGTTACCGGCCGAAAGAGTGTGGTCTCATCTAGAGTGGTTAGCATGGAGAAGGAATTTATGTTGTCTCTAGATTGTCCTCGTTGATCTAATCTATATTTTCAGTGTATAATGAAGTTTTATGTTGGAATTTTTACCACACAAATAATGACTCTTAATAGCTTTTCCTTCTAATCAACAGGGCTCAAATAGTTTGTGGCCAATATGAATTGGATTTTAACTCTACTTTTGGCATCCAAAAACAACATTCTCAAATTAAAGGTTCATATATGCATAGCTTACAAAATAAGATTAGTGAACAAAAACCCTAATTGATTGATTTTTCTTGATACTACCTGTGAAAGTATTTAACTCTCAATAATCAATCAAAAACACATAAATCATCAAATAATAAAAGACAAATTAGACATACCTGAGAGCGCTGCTGAATCCAGTCTTTGCGGTCCAGATCCAAGCTCCCCTTGGTTCTGTTGCATTCATAAGTTTGAAAAAAAATAGATTACTAGACTAGATTTCTTTACCCGTGCAATTCATGTTCATGTTTCTGAGGCTTATATGTGCGCTAGTGCAAATTGCATGTGCCTCTTTAAATGTATGGAAAGTATTCAAGGAGTTATCTAGTTAATTATATATTGAAATCTCGCCGACTGTCCTCATAAGAGTTCCTCCTACAATTCCCTAACGACACTTGTATAGAGTTTTTCGTTAATTTGCGAAAGGGAAAACTTACAAAAAAAAAGTTGGAGGAGCGAAATTACAAGTAAAAAGAATTACAAGTAGATCTCCTCTGAGATTTCTAGGAAAGTATGCCGGTAAGAATCTGATCAGCACGCGATCACTTTATCCCTTTATGATGCAATTGATCAGGTGATCGAACTGTCTCCTAGCAAGACTCTCTTCTCGCTTGGTTCGGGGAATCGGAGAACAGAAAATCAGTAGAGCCCTTTTGCTAGGAATTCTGCTCTTTTCTTTTTTTAAGTCAATATCCTCTCTGTCCGTCCTTGTCCCTTGCGTCTAGTGAGGGACTATTTATAGCCAAAAGTAGGGTGTAACTGCCCCTTGAGTTCAGCAAAACTAAATCAGTCATTAGCTTCGTGCGAGGCTCGCAAATGACCTTACCATGAAGCTTTTTTGTGAGCTTCTGGCGAAGCTAGAGGGTTCGTGCGAACGTCCTCTTACCGTTATGGCTTAATTGTCTCCACTTAATGTGGGAAGAAGTGGACGGGTGTAACTGCCCACTTAAAGTGGCATTAATCCCACTAAATTAGTGAGGTTCACCCATTAATCCCTCGTGGAATTTTGAAACGGTCAATTTGATGACCTGGCAAAGGCCACTGCGGAGCTAGATAACGCGGAGATAGATCACGCGAAGCTAAAACTTAGCTCATAGCTTCACACTGGTTGAAGATGAATGCGGGAGTTCTGTCTTTTTTGAGTGTCAACATATGGCGCGATGGCGAGACAGGTGCTTCATTGAGCTGCCTCCTTCTCCATCAAAATCTTATCGTGGACGGTGTATCACCATGTTGTCCGCAACGACTTCAACACTCCAGCGTGGATAGCTTTGATTGGAGCGCCCCTCTATGGCCTCAACTTTGCTGACCTGACCGCCACCGTCACAGGGTTTGTTGTTGTGCAGAGGCTGTACTCCCGATTGATTCATTGTGTCACGAGCAGATGGTGGACCGAGCGAGGGAGTTGTTGAAGAATATGGTTGAAAAGGGATTGAAACCGGATACTTACAACTCCGATCCACTGATCTTGGCTTATTGCAAGGAAGGGAGATTAGATTTGGCAATCGAGTTCATGGATGTAACGCCCCGAATCCTGGGGGATACGGACACGTCACTGCGACGTATATACGTAGGTCAAAACTGCCCCCACATATATACGCTAAGCATAAAAGTACAATACAGAAGCAGAGTACAACACAAAGCGTGGTATATTCATATGCCAACTTACTAAATACAAGTACAAAGTTATACATGTTATGATAACTGTTACACTTTACAAGTGTCTTGTTTTCACAACCAAGTCCAAAAGAAAATATCCAAAGATATACACAAGATGCTCACGTAATAGATGGAGATTTGTGAGCCAAAATGAAGAGTACGGCACGAGGAAACTAAAGCTGGTCAACCTGCTCACTGAAGTATGCCTGATCTTCCGTGGAAGGGTCCACTTCGTTCCAGGTCTCGAAATCTGAATATGCAAATCCACAGAATCAAGACATATAAATAAAAGGGACTACAGCCAAGTGGCTAAGGAACATGTAAGTAAGATGGGACAATAATAGGAATGAAGCATAAAATGACAAGTCCTAATACAATAACTCTACAATTAACGTCTTATTATTATGACTTGTTTTACTGCGATATCTAGCTATGTGGTCCAGCGTCCCAGTGCACATAGATCCATATCCTAGTAATACAAGGTTGTTATTGGAAATAGCGGTTGTATCGACGAACTATGTTTACAGTGGGTCCCGTGCTTGCCCGGGACCACGGTCAAGGGTATTCCGCTGCATGGAGACGGAAACAGCCGCGAGGCCTATCCAGGAGGGACTTATGTATGCCCTTATAATAATGAAGCCAGGAATAAGGGAGCCAGCTCTCCCTCGGTCCCCTGGAGGCCCTCAGGTCAGACCGGAAACATGATTGTACAATATACCTAAAGCCACTGTAAACACGAACACATATCGATATCCGCATGTTTCCCCCGACCCAAGTATAAGTTGGTCTATTTTATACAAAAGTCAAGTCTATCATGCTTGGTGTAAGGGATGGCATGATAAAGTGGAGATATACGTATCAATTAATAAGTCCTAACATGAAAATACATGATATCAAGTCATGAAGTATAAGTAGTGAGATCCATCAAGTAACATGTCATGTGGTAGCAATCATGAAGCATAAACAGCCTAATATATCATGTATATATCAAGGTAAGATCAAGTTACAAAAAGAAAAGGGATCAGAATTTTGGCCCAGAGTTGAACTGTCGGTCGACCTCTGGTCGACTGCCGGTCGACCGGGGTTTGTAATGGCGGTAGGGTTCCGGTCGACTGCCGGTCGACTGGCCAAAGTGCGTGAGCTCCAGGTTTAACCGGTCGAGTGCCGGTCGACTGGGATTTGCACGGGCGGTCGGGTGCCGGTCGACTGCCGGTCGACCGTACCAAATGCGTGAGCTCCAGGTCCCCTAAGCCGGTCGACTGGTTGGTGAACCGGTCGACCGCTAACTCAAATTTGTGCACGCTTGTGCACATCGGTCGACTGCCCCCCTTGGGCCGGTCGACCGGAGTTCTGAAATAGGCTGTGGTCTGTTCTGAAAAATCAGATTTTTGTGTGGGTGTTTTGGATGGATAAAAATATGATTTTTATAACATAAAGTGACATGATCTATCAACACAAATATACTAAGAATATTAGGAGTCTTGGTGAGTAAAAATACTCACCTCGAACGGTCGTTTTGAACTTGATACGAGTTCCGAAGGATTCGAGGCCGACGAAAAGCGCCGAAGTGATCCTCGACGATCTAGCGGACGATCCCAAACCAACGAAGTGGTGGTTACTTGAGATGGAGATGAAGACCTAGGGTTTGCTTTGGAGAAGGAGAGGGATTGTGTGAAGGTTGGTTTCTTGATGAAGTGAAGAAAAGAATAAAAATGTAAAGGATTTTGTTTAAATAGGTTTTGGATTTGTAAAGGAGATGCAATATTATAAAAGAGAGGGGCTTATTTGCAAAAGAGAGAGGATGAGGTGTCTCCCTTGGCCAATGGTGGCCGGCCATGGGGAAGAGAGAGAGGGTTGCATTAATGGGGATATTTTGGAGGAAAGATATTTTGGAAGAGATATTTTGAGAATTTGTTGGAAGGAAAAGAAGGAAAGGAAAAAGAAAAAGGAAAAAGGAAAAGAAATTATAAAAAGAGAAGATATTTTCTCTAACTCGAAAAATTAAAATATTGAAAACACGGGTTCCCGAGTTAAAGTCACGTACACGGAAAACATTTCGGAAAATACCGAAATCGTCCTGATTTCGAGTATCTCGGAACGACTCGCAATCTTCACCAAAAATCAATAATAATATACGAAGACTCATAGTAAAACCCTTTTAAGAAATACCTTATAATTTTAAAGCTAAAAATCTCGGAACCAATAAAATACCGACTCCGAAAGAATTTTCATAAAATCAGAAAATTCTCAGAAAAAGGACTTAGATAAGAAATATGATTCTAATCAATAAAGTCTAAAAGATCTTCTAGAAATTCCTAACTGATTGGAAAATAAAAATCCGAGAATCGATCAGCGACACTGGTCGACACCGGTTTTGAAGAAATTCATTTTAATTCCAGAAAAATTCCAGAAAATCATATAAATTCTAATATATTAGAAAATGAGATTTGAAATTGAAATTGGTCAAATACGGAAAGTAAAACGAAAAATACGATCGAAAGGCTGAATACGCAACAAGGTACGTATTCCGGAAACGGGGTATTACAATCTATCCACCTTACAAAAATTTCGTCCTCGAAATTTCGTAAAGTGAAAGGCAACAAGTAGAAAAGGGTAAGATGGAAGATAACGGTAAAGAAGAATAGAAGGAAAGAGTCTTACCGATCAAGATGTGAAGAGTTGAGGGTATCGCTCTCGGATAACGTCCTCTCGTTCCCAAGTAGCTTCTCCTGGCACTTGTCGGTTCCAAGACACCAACACTAAAGGTATAGCCTTGTTCTTCAGTGTCTTCACACTCCTATCCAAGATGGTCATCGGCTGCTCCTGATATGATAAATCCGGTTGTAGCTCCAGCTCGGAATGATCCAAAATATGGCTATCATCCTTAACATATCTCCTCAACTGAGATACGTGGAAAACATTATGAACTCCGTCCAACGATGGCGGCAACGCCAATCGATAAGACACATCTCCACTCGATCCAATATCTCGAATGGGCCGATATATCTCGGACTTAGTTTCCCACGAGTGCCGAACCGGATTACTCCCTTGGTAGGTGAAATCTTCAAGAACACATGATCTCCAACTCCAAATTCCAATGGCCTCCTCTGAGAATCTGCCCAGCTCTTCTGCCTACTCTGAGCTGCCCTGAGATGATCCCTGATAATCCTGACTTTCTCTGTAGTCTGAATCAGCATCTCTGGTCCCAATAGACTCCTCTCACCGACTTCATCCCAACAAATCGGTGACCTGCACTTCCTCCCATACAGTGCCTCAAAAGGTGCCATCTTGATACTTGCCTGGTAGCTGTTGTTATAAGAGAACTCAGCCAAGTGTAGATGGTCTTCCCATGAACCCTGAACTCAATCATACAAGCTCTAAGCATGTCTTCAAGGATCTGAATGGTCCTCTCTGATTGTCCGTCTGTCTGAGGATGATATGCTGTACTGAACTTCAGACGAGTGCCCAGACTCTCTTGGAGACTCTCTCAGAAATGAGATCTGAATCTCGTGTCTCTGTCTGAAACGATACTGACTGGAACTCCATGCAGACGAACTACTTCCTTCATATACTTCTCTGCCAAAACCTCAGTTGTCTGACCGACCCGAAATGGTATGAAGTGGGCTGACTTGGTGAGGCGATCAATGATAACCCACACAGCATTATTACTTTGGGACTACGTGGCAATGCTGTGACAAAGTCCATAGTGATATGCTCCCACTTCCACTCGGGTATTGGCAAGGGTTGCAGAAGTCCAGCTGATCTCTGATGCTCGATCTTTATCTGCTGGCACACTAAGCACTTGGCTACAAACTGAGCTATCTCTCTCTTCATGGCATTCCACCAAAAGTGCTTCTTCAGGTCCTGGTACATCTTGTTTCCTCCAGGGTGTATGGAATAAGCTGAACTCTGAGCTTCTGCCAAAATCTTCTGTCTAACTTCCCCCAGGGGAACACAAAGTCTACTACCATAATACAAAGCACCATCCGGACAAATACAAATATCCGTCCTCAATCCAGCCTCTACCTGAGCTCTGAATGTCTGAAGTCTGGGGTCCTCCTTCTGAGCTTCCTTGATCTCTTCTATCAATGTAGACTGGATCTGTAAGGTCATAAGTTGTCCTGCCTTCTCAGTTCCTTGCACCAACATTAAATCCAATCTGATAAAGTCCTGAATCAACTCCTTCTGTTGAGTGATTTGGATTAACACTCTGTTCTCTGGCATCCTACTCAGGGCATCTGGAACTGTATTGACCTTGCCTGGATGATATTGCAAGTCAATATCATAATCTGCCATAAGCTCCAGCCACCGTCTCTGCCTCATGTTCAACTCTTTCTGAGAAAAGATATACTTGAGGCTCTTGTGATCTGTATATATCAGCACTCTATCTCCCAGAAGATAGTGCCTCCAAATCTTCAAGGCAAAGATCACTGCTGCCAACTCCAAGTCATGAGTTGGGTAATTCCTCTCATGAGGCTTCAACTGCCTAGATGCATATGCGATAACATGATCATGTTGCATCAGCACACATCCCAGGCCTTTACCTGATGCATCACTAAAGATGACCATCCCTCCTCTCCCTGAGGGAGTTCTCAAGATAGGAGCTGAAATGAGCTTCTGCTTCAACTGCTCGAAGGTTGCATCACACTCCTCTGTCCAAATGTACCTCTCCCTTTCCTGGTAAGCTTCGTCAATGGAGCTGCAATCCTAGAGAAATCTTGGACAAAGCGTCTGTAATAGCCGGCTAGTCCAAGAAAACTCTTTATCTCCGTCACCGTCCTCGGAACTGGCCACTCCTTCACTGCCTGGACTTTACTAGGATCAACTGAGATACCCCCTGCTGACACCATATGCCCAAGGAATGCTATACTGTCCAGCCAGAATTCACACTTGCTCCTCTTGGCATGAAGCTGCTCCTGCTGAAGTGTCTGCAACACAATTCTCAAGTGTTCTGCATGCTCCCTATTGTTCTTGGAATAGATCAAGATGTCGTCGATGAAAACAACAACAAACTGATCCAAGAAAGGTGAGAACACTCGGTTCATCAAGTCCATAAACACTGCAGGGGCATTTGTGACTCCGAAAGGCATTACTAGAAACTCATAGTGGCCATATCGGGTCCTGAATGCCGTCTTCGGTATATCCTCCTTCTTCACCCTCAGCTGATGGTAACCCGACTGTAAGTCCAACTTGGAGAATACACGGGCTCCATGAAGCTGATCAAACAAGTCATCAATCCTGGGAAGGGGATACCTGTTCTTGATGGTGACTTTGTTTAGTTCCCTATAATCAATACAAAGTCTCTTACCACCATCCTTCTTATTTGCCAACAGTACTGGAGCTCCCCACGGTGAAGCACTTGGCCTAATCACTCCCTTATCTGAATACTCCTGCAGCTGCTTCTTCAGGATCTCCAACTCCGTCGGTGCCATCCTGTACGGAGCCTTAGATATAGGTGCTGCTCCTGGAATAGTCTCGATGGAGAACTCAATCATTCTTACAGGTGGCAGTCCTGTGATCTCAGCAAACACCTCCGGGAATTCATCCCACACCGGCACCTTCTGCTTCTGAACCTCCGAAGAAGTAATCTGAGACTTTTCCTGGTGGTCTTCACTTCTCCACTAAACTGGAACTCCGGCTGAAGTGGGATTCTAAAATTGATCTTCTTCTCCCTACAGTCAATCACAGCATAGTACTGACTGAGCCAAGTCATGCCTAAGATCACGTCGTACCCCTAGTGTCTAGTACGAGCATATCTATGGCCAAGACTTTATCACACAGTTCTACTGGACAGTCAGTACATACTCTAGATGATATGACTACCCCATTCCCTGTACTTATCTCCCATTTGTGGTCTAAAACCTTAACAGGTATAGAATGTAAAGCCACAAATTTATCTGAGATATAACAGTGGGATGCACCCGAATCAAATAAAGCGAGAACAGGCTTTGTATGAACTCTGATGTTACCTGTAATCACCTCCTCTGAAGCCTCAGCCTCTGCCTCTGTCAGGTTGTAAGCCTGACCTCTGCCACGCCCGGCTGCTGTCCTACCTCCTCTCTGGACTGGGCGAATCACATGCTGTGGAGGAAGGGGTAAAGCTCTCCTCATCACCGGTCCCTGGCTTCTCTGCTCAAGTGGCCCTGGAATAGTTCTCTGCCCACTCGGCCCCGGTAGTGCCGGCATAGCTTGACCAACTATGCCCATTCCCCTGTGTGGACAAGCCTCTATAGAATGATCTCGTGATCCACACACCAAACACCATCCATTTGCCCTCCGGCACTGTTGTCGTGAATGTCCCGGTTTCTGGCAAAAGTTGCAGATAGGCCCTGGCTGGTAAGGAGCTGGTCTAAAGGGTTGCCTCATCTGTACCTTGGCTGCTCTATATGGACCACCTCTTCCCATGGGGACAAATGGCCTCTTCATGGCCTGCTGTCTCATCTGATCACCTTGCTTCCTCTCAAACCCACGCTCTACCTCCCGAGCGATGGTGAGAACCTCTGCATAGGTCTTCAGCTGATGGGACATCATGAACATCTGAATCTCCATCCGTAGACCCTGCTGAAACCTGCTCGCTCTCTTCTCCTCGTCCGTCACCATGTACGGAGCGAAGCGACTGAGTCTAAGGAAGTCCGCGGCATACTCGTCCACGGACTTGTTCCACTGCTGGAGCCTAATGAATTGCTCCTCCATATCTTTCTGTGCAGTAGCAGGGAAGAACCGGCTGTAGAAACTCTTGGAGAACGTATCCCAAGTGATAGGTCTCTCCAAGCGGGCCTCCTCTGCAAGCCACCAAGTCCGAGCTATGTCTTTCAGCTGGATCTTAGCGACCTCAACTTGACTCTCCAGTGGGACACGGGCTGCGTTCAGCAGGTCGGTCGTGTCCGTCAACCACTGCTCAGCCTCCAATGGTTTCTCACTCCCCGTGAATATCGCAGGCTGTAATCTCCTGAAGTCCGATACATTCCCCGGCTTTTGTTCCTTCGGGGCTGTTAACTCCTGCCTCAGAAGTTCAGTCTGCTGCTGCTGATGTTCCATCTGCTGTTGCTGGTTTCCCAGCATAGCCTGAATGATCTTCAGGATATCAGCATTCTCTCCTCCCACGGGTCCATTGGGTATCTGCCGATGTTGTTACGACCCGAGCGTCTCTCCATACCGAATGATAACTGGAATTGGAAACAATGGAAAGGAGTTTAGGATACGAAGGAATTGATCAATGAAGGAATCAAGAAGGACTCCATAACTTTGTACATTGTAGTTGGCATAAGCAAATTACTAGAATTTGCCACTTGATTGTACTTTAGGTTTGAGAGCCTAGGCTCTGATACCAACCTGTAACGCCCCGAATCCTGGGGGATACGGACACGTCACTGCGACGTATATACGTAGGTCAAAACTGCCCCCACATATATACGCTAAGCATAAAAGTACAATACAGAAGCAGAGTACAACACAAAGCGTGGTATATTCATATGCCAACTTACTAAATACAAGTACAAAGTTATACATGTTATGATAACTGTTACACTTTACAAGTGTCTTGTTTTCACAACCAAGTCCAAAAGAAAATATCCAAAGATATACACAAGATGCTCACGTAATAGATGGAGATTTGTGAGCCAAAATGAAGAGTACGGCACGAGGAAACTAAAGCTGGTCAACCTGCTCACTGAAGTATGCCTGATCTTCCGTGGAAGGGTCCACTTCGTTCCAGGTCTCGGAATCTGAATATGCAAATCCACAGAATCAAGACATATAAATAAAAGGGACTACAGCCAAGTGGCTAAGGAACATGTAAGTAAGATGGGACAATAATAGGAATGAAGCATAAAATGACAAGTCCTAATACAATAACTCTACAATTAACGTCTTATTATTATGACTTGTTTTACTGCGATATCTAGCTATGTGGTCCAGCGTCCCAGTGCACATAGATCCATATCCTAGTAATACAAGGTTGTTATTGGAAATAGCGGTTGTATCGACGAACTATGTTTACAGTGGGTCCCGTGCTTGCCCGGGACCACGGTCAAGGGTATTCCGCTGCATGGAGACGGAAACAGCCGCGAGGCCTATCCAGGAAGGACTTATGTATGCCCTTATAATAATGAAGCCAGGAATAAGGGAGCCAGCTCTCCCCTCGGTCCCCTGGAGGCCCTCAGGTCAGACCGGAAACATGATTGTACAATATACCTAAAGCCACTGTAAACACGAACACATATCGATATCCGCATGTTTCCCCCGACCCAAGTATAAGTTGGTCTATTTATACAAAAGTCAAGTCTATCATGCTTGGTGTAAGGGATGGCATGATAAAGTGGAGATATACGTATCAATTAATAAGTCCTAACATGAAAATACATGATATCAAGTCATGAAGTATAAGTAGTGAGATCCATCAAGTAACATGTCATGTGGTAGCAATCATGAAGCATAAACAGCCTAATATATCATGTATATATCAAGGTAAGATCAAGTTACAAAAAGAAAAGGGATCAGAATTTTGGCCCAGAGTTGAACTGTCGGTCGACCTCCGGTCGACTGCCGGTCGACCGGGGTTTGTAAAGGCGGTAGGGTTCCGGTCGACTGCCGGTCGACTGGCCAAAGTGCGTGAGCTCCAGGTTTAACCGGTCGAGTGCCGGTCGACTGGGATTTGCACGGGCGGTCGGGTGCCGGTCGACTGCCGGTCGACCGTACCAAATGCGTGAGCTCCAGGTCCCCTAAGCCGGTCGACTGGTTGGTGAACCGGTCGACCGCTAACTCAAATTTGTGCACGCTTGTGCACATCGGTCGACTGCCCCCCTTGGGCCGGTCGACCGGAGTTCTGAAATAGGCTGTGGTCTGTTCTGAAAAATCAGATTTTTGTGGTGGGTGTTTTGGATGGATAAAAATATGATTTTTATAACATAAAGTGACATGATCTATCAACACAAATATACTAAGAATATTAGGAGTCTTGGTGAGTAAAAATACTCACCTCGAACGGTCGTTTTGAACTTGATACGAGTTCCGAAGGATTCGAGGCCGACGAAAAGCGCCGAAGTGATCCTCGACGATCTAGCGGACGATCCCAAACCAACGAAGTGGTGGTTACTTGAGATGGAGATGAAGACCTAGGGTTTGCTTTGGAGAAGGAGAGGGATTGTGTGAAGGTTGGTTTCTTGATGAAGTGAAGAAAAGAATAAAAATGTAAAGGATTTTGTTTAAATAGGTTTTGGATTTGTAAAGGAGATGCAATATTATAAAAGAGAGGGGCTTATTTGCAAAAGAGAGAGGATGAGGTGTCTCCCTTGGCCAATGGTGGCCGGCCATGGGGAAGAGAGAGAGGGTTGCATTAATGGGGATATTTTGGAGGAAAGATATTTGGAAGAGATATTTTGAGAATTTGTTGGAAGGAAAAGAAGGAAAGGAAAAAGAAAAAGAAAAAGGAAAAGAAATTATAAAAAGAGAAGATATTTTCTCTAACTCGAAAAATTAAAATATTGAAAACACGGGTTCCCGAGTTAAAGTCACGTACACGGAAAACATTTCGGAAAATACCGAAATCGTCCTGATTTCGAGTATCTCGGAACGACTCGCAATCTTCACCAAAAATCAATAATAATATACGAAGACTCATAGTAAAACCCTTTTTAAGAAATACCTTATAATTTTAAAGCTAAAAATCTCGGAACCAATAAAATACCGACTCCGAAAGAATTTTCATAAAATCAGAAAATTCTCAGAAAAAGGACTTAGATAAGAAATATGATTCTAATCAATAAAGTCTAAAAGATCTTCTAGAAATTCCTAACTGATTGGAAAATAAAAATCCGAGAATCGATCAGCGACACTGGTCGACACCGGTTTTGAAGAAATTCATTTTAATTCCAGAAAATTCCAGAAAATCATATAAATTCTAATATATTAGAAAATGAGATTTGAAATTGAAATTGGTCAAATACGGAAAGTAAAACGAAAAATACGATCGAAAGGCTGAATACGCAACAAGGTACGTATTCCGGAAACGGGGTATTACAATGGACTACATGATCTCCAACGGATGCATCCCTGATATCATCAACTACTACAATACAATTATGGTTGCCCTCTACACGAGCGGGAATCCTGATCATGCGTTGGAGATATTTGACAAGCTCGAGGAAACTGGTTGTTCTCCTAATGTGAGCTCGTATAATGCATTGATAGGTGGGCTTTGGAACAGTGGGAACCAATCAAAGGCTCTTGAGATGACTTACAATGTCTTGATTTTGTGTTTGTGTAGAGATGGGATAGTGAATGAGGCTATAGGGTTGATGAGGGATATGGAGAGTGGAGGGTTTCGACCGACAGTTTGTAGGGAGAGAGGAGATAAATGAGATAGAGGAGATAGCGCAGATATCAGAAGTTAAAGAAAGCGAGAACGACATTGAAGCAGGCCTAGACAGGGCCCGGTCGACCATCCGATCGACCGGTGGTGGAGCCCGATCGACCGCACAGTCTACCGGTGTGCACGATGTGCACAGACATGGCCCGGTCGACCGCCCGATCGACCGTGGAAGGAACGGTCGACCTCCCGGTCTACTGACTGACATGAGTCAGCTCTCTGTTGGTCCCGGTCGACCGGACTGGTCGATCGAGGACAGGATCGATTGACCGACAGACGCGTTTCGTTCTTCTTTCTGGATTCAGACTCCTTTTCTGTTTGGGGTCGAATCCAATCAGGGTTTCCAAAATCTCTAGGACTTTCTGGCTATATATAAGGGCTAAAGCCCTTATGTATGGTATCACCAGTAATCACTGGAAATCCCTTGAAGTATCCACTTGTAGCACCCCATTCCCGGGATACGTACCCAGATACGTGTTCCAAAATTTTTTCGACCATATTGCTCAATTTTCTTCCCTTATGTGTTTTTGAGTTGTTATTACTTATACTTTTGAGCATCGGATCTGGATTCTCAGATCTAGAGTAAGCCCTGACCCGGACCGGGAACCCGATACCAGCCTGTAGCCCGATTTGACTTTCTTGTAGTCTGATTTGACCGATTTCAGTTTCAGAGACTGTTTTCTAATATTTTAGATTTTTCATGATTTTCTGGAATTTTCTGAAATTTTTCTGCAAAAATTCCAAAACCGGTGTCGGTCGGCATCGCTGACCGATTCCCGGATTTTTAATTTTCAAATGGGTTTGAATTTTAAGAAACGGCTTTCACAGTACTTCTTAGAATTTTATTTTCTATCTAAATACATTTTTGAGATTTTTCTAAATTTATCAAAATTTGACCGATCCTGGTGTCGACCGGTATCGCAGGAAGATTCCAGGATTTTTATTTTGAAAACTACACTATATTTTTCGAATTCGATTTCACCAAACATCTTAGAATAATATTTTCTATTTTTGAGAATTTTTCGGAACGGTTCTGAAACAGTCAAATTTTCGCCTTAATTAAATAATAATATTTTTACCGGCGATTTCTTTTCTAGCTTTTCCCTCCACTACTCTCCTATTTTATGCTACCAGAAATTATAACAAATAAAATAGATAATAATAAAATTTTTAAACATTTTATTTACTTTTTCTTATAATTTTTTCAATTTTCTTTCTTTTATTTCTTTTCATTTATTCACCTTAATAACTCCCCCCTTAATCCACGGCTTAATAGTCGCTAGCCGCCCATGCCGCCCGACAGCCATAGGGCTGCCGCCGACGCCCTATCACCATCCCCTAAGCCATCAAATCTTCCCCCTTCATCATCTATTAAATCACCCACATCCTCATTCATTTGAAGGGAAATCAAAAAAATCCAAAAGAGAAATAACCTCATCTTCATCTTCCTCACAACTTCAACTCACGCACCCACTCTCGGCCGCCGCCTCCACCTTCACCACCACCGCCTCCGGCCACTTCTAAACCACCCAATCAACTCCCCACAACTCCTCTTCACAACACCATCTCATTCCACCACCAACAACCTCCCACCACCACCAATTTCATCAAAACCCACCTCCAACACCATTCCTTCTTCTCCAAAATTCACCATCTCCTCCACTAAATTCTCCACTCTAATCAACCCAACATCATCTCCTCCTCCTCCTCTAACTTCCCATCACCTCAAATCATCACCACAACCACCACAACCACCACCACCATCATCTTCCACCTCCATCAAAACAACTACCACCACATCAAAACACCACCCATCTCCACCTCCCTCCCCTTGGGAGACGCGCGCGCGCGCCCACCACCGCCGGCGGCGCGCCACCACCGCCGCCAGGCCGCCGGCGGCCGGCCGGCCGACGGCCCCCTCCTTCCTTTTCATTCTTTCTTCCTTTCTTCTTTTCTTTCTTTATTTCTTTCATTACAAACTTTCATTCCCTAAATAAACACCCATATTCCCTCATTCCAAAAATACCCCCTCTTTATTCCCTTATTACTTCCCTTTTATTTCAACTCTACCCCCTTCCATTTCTATTTCTAATTTCCTTTTAAAAACACCCTATTTTCTCTCTCTTTTTCCTACAACCTTCTCTCTCCTCTCTCTCTCTCCTCTCTCATTCCCTCTCTGATATATTTATAAATATTTATAAATATATATTTTAATATATATAATTGCGGGCTAGTGGATTCTCGTGCGGGTCGCCGATTTTCTGGACTTTTAACCGGTATTTTGCCCCGGTGTCAAGCGAGTGCTTACTATTAACTTAAAAATAATTACCCTTATATTTATAACATGATTTTGACATGTGAATATTTTAATATGCCCAAATACATGCTATGGTAATTTTTAGTACATGACTCCATGCTATATTTAATTCCGATAATTGTCATGCTATATTTAATTCCGATAATTGTTATATTAATTCCGATAATTGCCATACTATATTTAATTCCAATAATTGCCATGCTATATTTAATTTCGATAATTGTCATATTAAATTTCGATAATTGTCATGCTATATTTGGTTCCGGTATTTACCATGCTATAGTTGACACCAATATTTGCCATGCTACCCTTGACCCGTGAAATCTGACACCGGCACTCGGTATTTACACTAGTACTCAGTATTTACACCGATATTTGGCATATTACACTTGATACGTTATTTATGACTCCGGCACTTGGTATTTACACCGGCACTCAATATATGGACCCGATACTCAAGATATGACATACTTGACACCTGCATCTGATACACGGTATATGATATGTTTTTATGTGGTACAAATACCTGGACTTGACATCTTGACCCTTGACCGGACAGTACTACCCCTGATACATGTATTTATATGACATATCCATGACTATCACTTTTAAGGGGACTTAGCATGATTATTACATTATTACCAGATACTTGGTACTCCTGAACTCCTGTATACTTGAACCCCTGAATAGGGAGGCTCCTGATATTACTCCTGATATTATACTCCTGTTGATCCCCGTAATAGGATAACCATGAATATAAGATTACTATGAATACTTTGTGGACATTATCACTGGATGAATTATAATAATTAGACAACTTACACCGGGATGGGGGAAACTGATGATTACCGATATAGTCTCCATGTTTATGATGGTCTTATAGTGTCGCGCGGCCATATACTTGGATTCGACCTGGAGGCCACCAGGTGTTTCCGTGGGGTGTACTGGCACCCCTACTCCCTTGCTTGCCGGTTGTACCATAAGCCCCTGGGCCTATTCCTATGGGAGCGGTGACATCCTATTCCTGTTCGGGCGTACAATAAGTCCCGGTACCTAGCGGTACGTTCCGGCTCAGTATTGGATACTCCTTGACCGTTGTCCCGGGCATGTACGGGACCCATTCTAAACATGGTTCGTCGTTCCCCATCAGTTTCCAATAACTTACTCCTCGGTCTGTATGCTGAGGTATGTGGGATGGGACACATACCGATGTATACAAATCAGATGAGTCTTAATAATTAATAATAACATGCTCCTGATATATGACTAGCTATACTCTTGACACATACTGCTCACCACTTATACATGTGCTACCTTGTGAGATTACTCGATTGCTTCCATATTGTTTCATTATTATTGTGAAGGTAAAGTCAGATTATATAAACTCAGATTACAGTGACGTGATGTACAGGGTATATATATGAGGGTTTCCTTGTTTGGATTATTCCTTCGACGTACTAATCTCACTGATCGGTAATGTGAGCTTATATAACTGATTTCCTGTAGTTACTTTACTTACTGTCTTATTTCATGTTCATACATGCTTATATTCACGATACACATTTCCTGTACACATGTATCTGTTATGCACGCCACCTGGCTTTATTATATGCACTCGCAGGGTTGCGTCTGACAACCCTGGATTCTCATGTCCAGATTCTGGAGTCTGGACCTTGGTGGCTTGGCTGGAGCTGATCAGAGTGCGCAGCGGATCCTCCCGTAGTGATTAGAGTGCAGCAGAAGCTTGGTCATCGCTGTAATCCTTCCTCCCTGCATTTCTCCTGTTTGGCTCCCGAGGTCCCTCTTGCTGCTCGTGAGCACCTCTCTGTTTTTGTACATCTCTTCATGTATTATGTACTTTTGTACTTTCTGGTGATGTAACATTCATGTAATGTCGTATTATTCTTTGTGATAACTTGTACTTGCGCTATTTCTGTTGGAATGTATGTACCACTGTGCTTCCGTCTCTGATTCTTGCCTGTACTGATGCTTAGCGTATATACGTAAGGGTATTTCTGACCTGCGTATATACGTCGCAGTGGCGTCCCCGTACCCGTCAGATCGGAGCGTCACACCACTGGTATTGGTTTGTATTGATTGTTGAATCTATAAAATATCTCTCCTTACCCCGAGGACGTAGGCAAATTACCGAACCTCGTTAAATACTGTGTTAGCTTGTTTTCTCTATTGTTTCTCTATTCTTGTCGTGTGGATACATCTCCGGCTGCATCTATCTCTAATTAGTGGATTCCTTATCTGTTGTTACCCCGCGCGCAACAAGTGGTATCAGATCATCCCAAGTTCGTCATAGGATCGTGTGTCAATTCCGAGGGCATTAGTTGCCGTTTGGCAGAGATCGTGTGTCGATCTCGGAGCAGCATTGGGACTATTTGTGGGATCGTGTGTCGATCTCAAAACAGCGTTTGGATTGCTCGAGGAATCAATTCGGAGGAGTAGATCGCTTAGGAAACTCTTCGAGGGTTTCACTCTGAGGTAAAAATCCTATCTTTATCTAGTTTGTTTGATCTAACTTCGTGTGTTTTCCGCATTGTTTGAGGAATCAGTTGAGAAGATGGCTGGAGAAAGTACATCTACGATGAAATCCATGAATCCACATCCATTGATGATTGATGTGGTGAAGTTTGACGGCTAGAACAACTTCGGTATGTGGATAAGTGAGGTGATGGATGCATTGACGGCATCAAACCTCGAAGACACTCTACGGTTAAAGAAAAAACGCAATTCTACGACGGAAGAGGATTGGGACAAGATGAACAGAACGACGTGTGGCTTGATCAGGTCTTATTTGACACAAGACATCAAGTATCATGTGTTGCTTGAAATATCTGCGAGGCAGCTGTGAGAAATCCTGGAGAAAAGTATCTGACGAAAAGCGTCGAATTACTGTTGCAGTTGAAGAGTAAGCTTTATCGTTTTCAGATGAAGAGAGTATGCTCCATTAATGAACACATAAATAGCTACACAAAGCTTCTTACAGACCTGGTTAATGTGGATGTGGAGATCGATGAAGAGGACAAGACGGTAATTCTATTGAACTCTCTTCCTGAAGAAGAGTATGAGATCTGAAGAGGAATCAGTGCGCCTTATGCAGGGAGCTAGGGCACTGGAAGGTTGACTGTCCGAAGGCCAAAGATAAGAAGAAGGAGTCGATGGCCAAGGCAAATCTCGCACAGGTGGTCAGTTCTCATGCCAGTATTTCACAGGCGGATGGATCGGACTCAGACTCATCGGTATTTTCTTTCTCTATTACTACTCCTACTGTTGGTTTCTCAGATAATTTTGAGTGAATCTTAGATACCGGAGTTGCCTATCATGTGGGCCCAAACATAGACTGATTTTCTAGCTTTGAGAAGTTAGATAGATGTTTTACGGTCATGGGTGATGATCATCCGTGTAATGTGGAAGGGATGGGTACAGTCTGTATCAAAATGGATGATGGGATAGTACGAGAATTGAAGAAAGTAAGGTATGTACCTCAACTCAAAAGGAATCTTATCTCTGTTAGTGCTTTGAAAACGTTGGGTCTTGTGGTATCTATACGAGATGGTGCTCTCAAGATGATCAAAGGCTCAATGGTGGTTATGAAGGGCGTCCGCTGGAATAATCTCTACTACTTGAAGGGTAGTACAGTTACAGGTCAGGTGGAGACTTCTATTCCTTCAGATGATGTTTGCACACAGGTCTGACAGATGAGGGTCAGACATGGAGGTGAAAAGTCTTTACAAACTCCAGCAAAGAAGGGATCATTGGAAGGTGCTTCTACCTGCAACGTGAAATTGGGTGAACACGGTATTCTAGAAAAGAAGAAGGTGAAATTCAGCACCACGACTTACTACTCTGAAGATCTTCTTGATTGTGTTCACGTAAGTGTTTGGGAACCTACTAAGACTGCATCACTTGGAGGTCAAAGATATTTTGTCTCTTTTATTGATAATTTATCTAGGCATTGTTGGATATATCCCATGAGACAAAGGTGTGAAGCCCTAGATATGTTGGTGAAGTGGAAGGATATGATGAAGAAGCAGACTGGTAAGAAGATCAAAGAGCTATAAATTAGTAATGTTGAAAGATATAAGAACCAATTCCTATAATTTGGCTAGAACATTGGTATTGGTAGTCACTTCACAGATGGAATACATGGGTTGGCTAAGGAGATAAACCGTTCCTTACTGGAGAAGGCTCAGTGTTTATTGTCTAATGCACGATTAGACAAATCGTTTTGGGCTAAGGCGATTGTGTATGTTAGCCATCTCTTAAATCGATTGTCATTAACTGCGATAGGAGGTAAAACTCCACTGGAAGTTTGGTCTGAGAAAGCTGCTCAAGGTCATGGTTTGCTGCGGGTATTTGAAAGTCCGGCCTACTTTAGTGCTAAAGATGGCAAGGTGAATCCGTGAGCAAAGAAGTTTGTATTTTTGGGTGTCAAAAGAAATATGAAAGGTTACAGGTTATGGGATCTCGAAAACAAGAAGATCGTGTTGAATCAGCATGTCACATTTGAAGAGACTTCAGTGTTGAAGTCTACCGTCTCTCAGTAGGTGGAAAAGACGAAGGCCAAGGAAGTATCGAGCGGGTGGAGGTTGATGCTACTCTACCATCTTCAGTTGGTTCGTTATCAGTGAGGACTTCACCAGATGTGACACCGGGTGGAGATCATGTAGCTAGTTTTGATGCTGAACAGGTTGAAGATATTGATGAGAATGTCAAATTATTTGCAGCAAATGGAACCAAGATAAAACTACGAAAGTGGGTGAAGAAGCATGAATTTCAAGCTTGTGACTGCGACAAGCTCAAGTTGAAGGCCGTTGTTTTCCATGACGGTAGTGAGGAGACTCATATGACTCAGCCAGGTCGGTTCGCTGCTGAAGATTCAGTCACAAGTTCTTGAGCTTGATGGAGCTCATTTCAATGAACTACGGTTGGCTTGATCCCTGAGGCAAGGTACGTAGGCAGCCGTAAAGGCGCAACCATTTGATGATGCAACCCGTATGAACCTATATGGTGTATTTAGGTTCTCGAGAAGCTGATTGAAACTTTACATAGAGGTGAAGTATTGTGGCTGAGTGGGACTTCACGTAGAGGTGAAGAGTTGAAATTCATGTAGAGGTGAAGAGTTGGACTTCACGTAGAAGTGAAACATTGTGATCTCGATGAACAGTTGATCTTCTGGTGAGAAGATGGTTAAGCATGCATAAGGGAGGGTGTGCATCCAGTTTATTGAAGCCGATGATGGTGTTTGGTGTGCTCTACTCAGACTTGGTTGGGCCATCTTTGAAGACAGAGCCAGTCAGTTGGAGAGTCAGTGTTGGCTCATGATGAGTTCTTCTTGAGGTCAATTGGAATAGAGTCCCATGACGTTGCTGAGTAGGAGACATATTCGGTAATCGACTCATATGGTATTTCTCTTTAGGTGAAGTGATGGGAAGGCATGTGTGGTGCATTCCGGTTGATAGCTGAGCTGAAGTTGGAAGCTTACAACTGATATTGGAGTTTGGTTAGAGTTGCAGGTGGCAACGAATAACTCAATTTAGATCTGATGAGATCAGTGAAAATCAATTGTACGTGTGCCGGCGATTCATTTGAAGGAACATGTTTCGTCTGTTGGCCAAGCCAAAATCGTGTGTCGATTTCATACGGCGCGCTCAAGCTGGGATCGTGTGCGATTTCGCCAGGTGTTCGTTGGAGTTTGGCTCAGATTTGAAAAATCTTCACCGAGGTGGAGAATTGTCGGAAGAGAGGAGATAAAGGAGATAGCGCAGAGATCGGAAGTCAAAGGGAGCTAGAACGACATTAAAGCTGGCCTGTACAGGGCCCGATCAACCGTCTGGTCGACCGCCCAGTCGACCAGTGTGCACGACGTGCACAGACATGGCCCGGTCGACCGTGGAATGAACGGTCGACCGCCCGGTCGGCCGACTGACATGAGCCAGCTCTCGGTTGGTCCCGGTCGACCGGGCCTGTCGACCGAGGATAGGGTCGGCCGGTCGACCGACAGACGCGTATCGTTCTCCTTTCTGGATTCGGACTCCTTTTCTGTTTTGGGGTCGAATCCAATCAGGGTTTCCAAAATCCCTGGGACTCGCTGGCTATAAATAAGGACTAGAGCCCTCATGTATGGTATCACCAGTAATCACTAGAAATTCCTTGAAGTATCCCTCTGGTATTGGTTTGTATTGATTGTTGAATCAATAAAATATCTCTCTCTCTCTTGCCCAGAGGACGTAGGCAAATTGCCGAACCTCGTTAAATACTGTGTTGGCTTGTTTTCTTTATTGTTTCTCTGTTCTTATCGTGTGGGTACATCTCCGGCTGCATCTATCTTTAATTAGTGGATTCCTCATCGGTTGTTGCCCCGCGCGCAACACCGTTATCACATACAACACGGTGATCCTTGGATTGTGCAAGGCACATAGGATAAATATGGGGATAAATATACTCGAGGAGATGATGGTGAAGGGATGTCAGCCTAATGAAACTACGCACATTCTTCTGATTGAAGGGATAGCTTATGCCGGACATAGAGCTGAAGCTATGGAATTGGCGAGAAAGCTAGCTGCGAGGGATGTTTTCCTGGAAGATTCAATTAACTGACTTATCAAGACTTCCCCCATGCTCAACTTGTACAGAGAGATACCGCAGTCTGATGACGATGTCTGACATGTTTATTTTGATTCCCCTATTACAAAACTGATGAATGTTTTCATGAGCGTTGCATCTTAGAGAATGTTCTACAGCAATAACACTGTTTTTTTTGGAAGGTGATCTACTGAAGTTGATGCTGATTTCTATGCTCTCAGTTCGGAATTGACTCAAAAAGAATCAAACGAAAATGAAAATGGAGGAGGGGAGGGAAACGTTTGAAAGTAGACGCAGAGAAGAAGAAAATACACTGTGAAGGAGCATTGGATATTTCTGTGAATAAAAAAAGACTAGGGATTGATATCAGTTTGTTTGCCACCGGTGCACCTTGTCGAGCAGGAAGAAACTTGTTCAAGTCAAGTTCTTGCCGAAGAGTTGTGTCAGCTGCCAATACTTCTGAGATATTATGTGTTGCTCAATATGCGTACGACACAAATAGTACCTCAGTTATAGGTCTGATTGCTGTGAATGCAAAAGATTTGCTGCGTGGTATTTGCAGTCTGTAAGTTGTACAATTTTACCTAGTCAGGTGTTTAATTAAACAGGGGAAAGGTGATCTTATTGTCATTTTTTACTACTATTATTTGAATAATATATATTTTTTGACAGAGGTTATTGAACTCTTCATCACCCATTCATCCACTATCACACTTGCACTGATCATTGGTGAAATGAACAAATCAATATTTATACATTCTTTAATGGAACTATTTGGAGTAGTTTTAGTAACTAATAGTTATCATTATTAATTGTTGTATATTGTTTAACTCTTGGAAATATATAAATATATAGCTGTATATTATTAACTGTTAACAATATTTACTCTCTTTTTTCAGAAAATAAAACCACCCATTATTACACCCTAACTGACCATTTAGTTTTTTCCTTGGAAAGTTGATCCATTTCTGATGATGACAATGCAACTGTTGGCTGCTTCTTGAAAAGCCAAGATATTACCTTCGATCCCAGAAGGAAAACATATCCTGATGTGCTTTTTCGATCATCAATGGAACCTGCCCAATCATTGTCGGTGTAACCAGCGAGCGTGTTGCTTTCTTCTGCTTTGTACTTGATGCCAAAATTCTTCGTGCTCTAGAGATATCTGAGAATGGGCTTTGCTGCGGCATACTATAGTTTGTTTGGATCACTCGTGAATCTGAAAATAACACTTACTGAATATAAAATACCAGGTCTTGTATTTGTGATATAAATCAAGGATCCGACTAGACTGCGGTATGTTGATGCATCTACCTTCAATTCAATGTTGCTGGTGTTGCTACCGGCTTGCAATTTGACATGTGAAATTTCTTTAGAGGATCTTCACAACATTTTTCTTGGCTAATAAATATTTCTCCTTCAGTTTGCTTAACTTGTATTTCTAGATGGTTGTAACTATTCTGGTAGCCAAGTGGTCGGGTGAGATCCACTGGATAAAATCTGAGGCATGTGATCCCATGATTTGCTAGACCTGCTAGGTTTCGTAGTCTTGCAGGAAGTCATAATTTTAACCATTACATCCCGGAGGGAAAACATATCCCGAACAGCCCGCTTGCTCGCTTGCCCCTTGGCCATGCCCACGACTGCGTGGCCGCGCCCGTTTCCGCGCGCCTGCGCCGTTCGAGCCTGCGCAGGTCTGGGCGTGCCGAACACCTAGCGCGCCCAGCCTGCGCGCCCGCCCCCGGCCACCAGCACCGCCAGCCATTCATTGTCGGCCTGCCATCGGAACCGGACAGGCGGGGGCCTGTCCGGTTCCGGTTTGTGATGTTTAAAATCAAGAACCGTCAGTTCTTGTTCTGAACTAAGTTAAGAACCTTTTTTTTTTTTTTTTTGTCCAGACCCTCCTGGGCGCCAAGGCCGAGACCCGACCTGGCCACTAGCGCTAGGCCTGGCCTAATTTTATATATATATATATATATATATATATATATATATATATATATATATATATATAAACTTATTTTACCTTACCAAACTTATTTTATCTTGTTTTCAAATTTTAAATTTTAAAACTTTAGTTTTTCAAGTGAAAGGTGATTGCAATTCCGGTTGTTCACATCAATCAGACTTCATAGAGACGAGATTTTTCAATCTTATTAAGCTGCAATAATGCACAGGGCCTACGTATACATGTACTGCTCTCTTTGTTGAGTCTTCCCTGGGTCCATGCAGAACTTTCTTTGCAGCTGCACCATGCAATTTATTGAAGGGAACTTGGAAGTCATATTGTGGGAAGTTTCTTCGTCAATCTCTAAATAATACTAGTACTGGAGCATTGATTGTTCAGAAGTGTAGGCATCACATGACATGACTTCACTTGAGGAGACTTCAAATTTCACTTGTAATTAAGAACTGATTACTTGATAATTATTTGAAAGTGCAAAGATGTTTGGGTAGAAAGTGCAAAGATGTATAGTCACGTGTTTCTGAATTTGGAGAGGAAGAGTTGGCTGACTCCAATTGGAAAACAGCAAATACTTTTCATGCGGACAAAACAAGATACTTTTATTGCCAAGCAAGACTCACCACACGATTCATGTCGTGCTTATCTTGGCAATAACCTGAGTCAAGTCTCCTGAGACGACCGACTCAGCTCGAAAGTCTGTGGTGCAATAAATGCACGATAGGGAACAGTTGTGCAGATTTGATGAGTTATATATAATCGTAGATAAAAGTAGTTATACGAAATATGTTACATTAGCCATACAAAAAAGATATTATTTAATGCATAGGTAAAAAAAAGTTCAGAATCACGTGATTTTTCATTGTTAGCCAAGATCAAGATGAATAGTTCGGATTATTCATGAGCGGCTCACCTTAGAGTTCACACGAAGCTTAATTTGAGAGCCGTTCTCATAGAATCATATTCTCCTACACACATAAGAATACACACACATAGTGAAAAGTTTTAATACACATAGGATGTAACATCAGAGTTTACATACACTTATGAAAATACACCGTTAACCATCATATTTATTATCCAAATCATTGATTATGATCTACATGTTTAAAAATCATATGGATCAAATTTCATATGAATTAAAACTTTCTAGTCTCTCCATCTCATGATCTTAAAAGTCGATTTTTTTTATTTGCTTGATTTGTGAGTTAGAAAGTTTCAATTCACATGAAATTTAATTCATATGAGTTTTAGAACATGCAAATCATAATCAATAGTTTGGACATGGATATGGATAGGCTACGGTGTATTTCTATAAATATATCAAAACTCTTATGTTACATCATGTGTATTAAAATATTTTCCATATGCGTGTGTGTGTGTGTGTGTGTGTGTGTGGGTGTGTGGGGGGAATCAGACTCCAGGCTCCATAAGACAGGGGAATAAATTGTGTAACATAGTTGTTTTGAGGGAACTGAGTAACATAGTTTAACCAAAAACTTAAAATCAAAATCAAAACAAACCTTTACAAGTTATTCTCAAATAAACAAAAATTTATTTTTAATATAGAGACTGATTAATCAGGAGCACGTGTGATACGTGTCAACACGGGATTGACCATCTTATTGTATGTGTGTGGCTCACACACACATGAACCGAACCCCATGTGATACTTGACGTAGACTCCTGGAGGTCATTTAATATTTAGAAAGATCCCAGATCCATCTCAAAGGTGTGATACATGCATGTTCCGGTCAAAAGAAGGAAACAAATCCCTCTGACTTTTCCTACTTGATACAAATTGGGTCAATAATCAAGTGTTAGTCTTGCTAGATGAATGCCAAGAAATTGCAAGGCAATCAATCTTCAGCATGTTCCTCAAAAGATCTCCTCTGGTTGCTTGCAGATATATAGATACAACGTATTGCATATATCTGTGATACAGAGAAATAAAGAGAGGGGGAAAGAGCCAGTTAAATCTAGGGGGGGAAAAAATTGAGACATATAGGTAAACTTCGATGCAATAATAATACCGGTGAGACACCCAGGCTCTTCTTAGATGGCGATGGAGCAAGTAGTGTAGAGGTCATAGCTATCTCTGTCTCCCCTCCCCAAGTTTTCATACAGAACAATCTTCTTGCCTCAATGAATACAAGCACCGATTTTTCTTTTAACTGTCAGGAGTGTCATTGCATCGTGTTCAACCATCTGCGAGAGCAAGAATTACGCGACCTCATTCATAAATTTGTACTATTTTTGAATGTAATGGCACCTTCTGCTGTGTAGGGTCCATCCCAGCCGGCTTAAAATCCTATGAGATTCGCCTCATGTGCTCAAACCAAACAAGAACATGGAAGAAGACCACAAGCTGGGCCTTTGTTGGTGATCTATATCAGCATTTCCCTAGCATCAATGTTCCCAAATCAGTTTCCTCTACGCTGTCCTGGACCATTGATGATCAACAGACTTGTGAGGCTGCTCGAAAGAAGACGAATAGCTATGCATGTGGTCCTAACACTCAGTGCATTGACCATGATGACAAAGAGGGATATAACTGCCAATGCATTGAAGGTTACCATGGCAATCCCTATCATAAGCCACATGGCTGCCAAGGTTCGATCTCCTATAACAGAACTTCAAAAATAAATTTAATTAATTTTATAGATGTGTAAAATTGATCCTAATTTATCCTGCAGCTTTGACACCAGCTATCAAAATAAGCACAGCTCTTGAACCCAATTGTCCAACAAAATGTGGGGACATAAGCGTCCCCTTTCCCTTTGGCATTGGAGCTGGCTGTTCCAGAGAAGCAGGCTTCAACCTTTACTGCGACTCTATTGACAAAACCCCAGCCCTCTTCTTCTATAATACACAAAGTGAAATAGATGGATCACTGGTTCAAATAGAGTTGGCGGAAGGGAAGTTGAAATTCTTGCCTGAGTATATGGATCATTCAACATATTGCCTACCCAGTCTCATAGCTGCCGGATGGGAGACACGTGAATATCAATGGATGATTCAAAACAAGACTTGCATAGAAGCTCAGCGTGACATAGCCACTTACGCATGCCGCAGCATCAACAGTACATGCATTCAGGCAGCAGTGCTAGACAATCTAAATTTTGGATATCGCTGCCAATGTCAAAAAGGATACGAGGGGAATCCCTACATTCCAAATGGATGCATAGGTTCTCTCTTAAAACTTATTTTATTCGATTTTATAAATTGAATAAATGTGGTTTACACTAGATTATATGATTTTAATCCAGATTTCTCATTTGATACCATTTGAAACTATGTGTTTGCTACCAAGATTTGCAAGTTATACACTTTTCCTTTTAACTGTCAGGAGGATACCTAAAATCGATAAATATACAACTAATTAAATAATTCTGTCATCATTAACAAATAAACATGCGCTATATAGATATCCAAATATTGTTATTTATTTAATAATTGAAGAACATGTTATCAATTTCATTTTTCTCTTTCATTTGGTATTGACATGATCTTAGTTACTCAAATAGATTAGCCTAAACTGGCTTGAAGAATATAAAAGAAAAATAGTTTTATCCGAGCTCTATTTGAAAGAAATTGACACTTGTGCACATAAATTTTGGATTCAATCTTAAAAAATAATAAAGCATCTGCATGTTTTTCTCTTGCTCTTTTTGTCATCTGTGGCACCACAAAATGAACACTCCAACTAGTTTTGCTGCATTTTCTTTTCATATTACCAACTCTACAGGACACACAACTACTGTTGAAAATGAAGCCTTTCTAACATCTTAACCCTAACAAGAAGAATGTGATGATTATTAGCAAGGAAAATTACATGTCCACAGTAAGAACTTCCCCCCACAAATCTCTATAACTGATAAATGACTATCCATTTGCTTAATCACCACTCGAGCATTGCTCAACAACTAAGGAACGCTAATAACATTATGGAATTCCATGCCCCTGAACCTCATCCCAGTGCAGACTCACTACCAATTGAAAAACACACCAACATTTCACTGACTGTGTAAGTCAAAAAATAAAATAAATTTATATACTATTAACATTAATTAAAAGGAAAAACTACTCTCATAACTGAAAAATATTAGAAAATATAAATAAGCTGAATTCAGGGTCATTTTGAACCATCTTAATAGATTGGGCAGCTTGCCCCTATGCAAGGTTAGGACATAATGCATACTCAAGACAATAAGAAGGCACCTTGGCACTAATTGTGTTTTCTTCTGATGGCTTGTCAGACATTGATGAATGCAAAACACCAGAAAAATATGGTTGCAATGGAAAATGCATAAATGTTCCTGGGGCTTATGAATGTGTCTGTCCTCCTCAAACGCAAGGTGACCCCAGGAAAGCATGCTACCCTGTCAAGAAATCCCCTGTTGTATTGGGTATGTTCCAACAAACTAAATGAAAAATATCCATTAATCATACTTCTGAGGTTGCTAATAATTTGAAATGACTGTTTGCAGGAATCATCATTGGTGTGAGCACTTCTGCATCACTTTTACTTCTATTTCTGAGTATTTACTTCCTCCATCAAAGATGGAAGCAAAGGATTGTGAGGAGAATCAAGGAGAAACACTTTCGTAAGAATCGAGGTTTGTTCCTGCAACAATTAATCTCTTCGAATAAAGATCTAGCCGAGAGAACAATGAACTCTCACACAAGGATTGAAGTTGTTAAGTTCAATGGCACTAATAACTTCGGTATGTGGAGATGCGAGGTTATGGATGCGTTGAACGCATCTAATCTCGAGGATACCCTCTTATTGGAGAGGAAGAAGAACACAACCACCGATGAAGAGTGGGCGAAGATGAACATATCGGCATGTGGCCTGATACGTTCATGCTTGACACAAGACATAAAATACCTTGTGCAACATGAGACGTCTGCAAAGAATCTGTGGGAAACCCTTGAAAAGAAATACCTGACGAAGAGTGTGGAATCCAGGTTGCAGCTTAAGAGTAAGCTGTATCAGTTTCGAATGAAGAAGGGGAGCACAGTAAATGAGCACATCAACCGATTCACAAAGCTTCTTACAGATCTGATAAACGTGGATGTCGTGGTAGAAGAGGAAGACAAGGTTGTCATTCTCCTGAACTCACTCCCACCGGAGGAGTATGAGACATTCACTATGACGTTTATCAATGGTAGGCAGACTTTGGACTACCATGAGGTGTCATCTGCACTGATGAGTTATGAGACAAGGAAGAAAGAGAGGCATCCTTCTCAGTCAGGGTCATCGGCGGAGGCATTGGAAGTAAGAGGCAGAGGTTCATCAAGGAAGGGAAAGGAGATTAGAGGAAGATCGAAATCCAGGTCGGGATTCAGGGATCTTAAGAGAAATCAGTGCACTTTCTGTAAAGAGATTGGGCACTGGAAGGTAGACTGTCCAAAGTTCAAGGGAAAGAAGAAAGAATCAAAGTCTGAAGCAAATCTAGCAAAAGTGGTAAAAACTGCAAGAAGAAAATCACAGGTAGATGGATCAGATTCAGATTCTTCGGTGTTCTCGTTTTCAGTTACCACTCCCGTCATAGGCTACTCGGGTGAGAACGAGTGGATCTTGGACACAGGTGCAACATATCATGTATGCCCTAATCGAGACTGGTTTACCAGTTTTGAGAAGTTGGAGGGGTGTTCGGTCGTCATGGGCGATGATCATCCGTGCATCATGGAGGGTGTTGGCACTATTCCAATCAGGATATTTGATGGGATGGTGAGAGAGCTGAAAGAAGTGAGATATGTACCTCAGCTGAAGAGGAACTTGATCTCTGTAGGAGCTTTGGAATCATTGGATCTCGGAGTGTCTATTAAGGAAGGAGTTCTTAAAATGACAAAGGGCTCGATGGTGGTGTTGAAGGCCGATCGCCGAACAACTTGTATTACTTGAAGGGCAGTACAGTGACAGGGCAGGTGGCAGCTTCTACCAGTCAGAAGGAAGATTCAACCCGGCTGTGGCACATGAGGCTGGGACATGCAGGGGAGAAATCATTGCAAGCTCTTGTGAGGAAAGGGTTGCTAAAGGGTGCTAAGACCTGCAAGTTAGATCTCTGTGAACATTGCATCATCGGCAAGAAGACCAAGGTGAAGTTTGGCACAGCTTCACACTGCACGAAGGGTATTCTTGACTATGTTCACACAGATGTATGGGGACCTACCAAGACTGCATCGATTGGAGGTAACCACTATTTTGTGTCGTTCATCGATGACTATTCTAGGCGCTGTTGGGTGTACACTATGCGACACAAGAATGAAGTCCTAAAACTGTTTGTGAAGTGGAAGGCTAATTTGGAGAGAAGCACGGGAAGGAAGGTCAAGGTCCTCCGTTCTGACAATGGAGGAGAGTACAAATCGGATCCTTTCCTACAGCTATGTCTTGATGAGGGCATAGAGAGACACTTCACAGTAAGAGAGACTCCGCAACAAAATGGGGTGGCTGAGAGGATGAACCGGACTTTGCTAGAGAAGGTTCGGTGTATGTTATCCAATGCAGGACTGCCAAAGAAGTTTTGGGCTGAAGCTTTGGGGTATGCATGCCATCTTGTGAACAGGTTGCCGTCGTCTGCAATAGGGGGAAGACTCCTCTTGAAGCTTGGTCAGGAAAAGCTGCTGTGGACTATGATTTGCTACGGGTCTTCGGATGTCCAGCCTACTACCATGTCAAAGAAGACAAGTTGGATCCAAGAGCAAAGAAAGGGGTGTTCGTTGGCTTCAAGCGAGGAACCAAGGGGTTCAAGATTTGGGACCAAAAGGACAACAAGTTCATACTCAGCAGGGATGTCACATTTGATGAGGCTTCTCTGATGAAGCCTACGGTCTCTCAACAGGTGAAGACCAGCAAGACCAAGGAGCTATTACAGCAGGTGGAGAGTGATGCAGATCCACCATCTCCAGAGGATTCAGTATCAGTTCGGATCATTCCTGAGGTGACACAGGGTGGTGATCAAGTAGCTGAAGAAGATGCTGAAAATGTTGAAGAGGGTCAGGAGCAGGTCATGGGTACTGTTCCAGATCCTACTGCAGTTGAAAGACCACGCAGAAACACTAGGAGACCTGGTTGGCTCACCACTGATATGGTCGTCGCGTATGCACTTCCAGTTGTTGAAGAGGCTATTCCATCTACCTTCAGAGAAGCTGAGATCAGTTCGGAAGCAGAGATGTGGAAAGAAGCCATGAATGAAGAGATGCAATCTCTTTACAAGAATAACACATAGGAACTCACCAAGTTGCCAAAGGGGAAGAAGGCCATAGGGTGCAAGTGGGTATTTGCTAAGAAGTAAGGATCTCTCTAAGAAGATGCAGTGCGCTACAAGGCAAGGCTGGTGGCTAAAGGCTATGCTCAGAGAGAAGGAATCGACTATAACGAGGTGTTCTCCCCAGTAGTTAAACACTCGTCAATTCGGATTCTATTGGCCTTAGTTGCGCAGAATGAGTTGGACCTTGACCAACTTGATGTGAAGACCGCCTTTCTCTACAGCGATCTTGAGGAGGAGATCTATATGTCTCAGCCCACAGGTTACAAAGCTGCAGGAAAGGAAGAGTTAGTATATAAGCTAAAGAAGTCGCTGTACGGTTTGAAGCAGTCTCCTAGACAGTGGTACAAGCGATTTGATAGCTTCATCAGGAAGAAGAAGTACACACGTAGCCACTTTGATCCATGTGTGTACTACAACAAGTTACCTTCAGGAGAATATATCTATCTACTTCTTTATGTAGATAATATGTTGATCGCTTCAAGGTCGAGATCTGCAATTGATTCTCTGAAGAAAGTTCTATCATCAGAGTTTGAGATGAAGGACGTGGGTGAAGCAAGAAAAGTATTGGGCATGGAGACCACTAGAGACAGGAAAGCTGGCAGAATAAGTTTGACACAGAAGGGCTATTTGGAGAAGGTACTGCAGAGGTTTAATATCAGCAAGGATACTAAGTCTGTTAGTACACCCATGGCGCCACACTTCAAATTATCTACAAAGATGTCTCCGAGGAGTGTTCAAGAACGTGAGTATATGTCTCACGTTCCATATGCCAATGTAGTGGGTAGCTTGATGTACGCTATGGTGTGTACAAGGCCAGATCTATCACAGGCAGTCTCCATGGTGAGCCGATATATGCATGATCCAGGATAGGGTCATTGGGAAGCTGTGAAATGGATCTTGAGATACATCAAGAGAACCGTTGATGTAGGCCTAGTATTTGAGAAGGACAACACCGGAAAGCAAGAGTGCATAGGGTATGTGGATTCAGACTATGCAGGTGACCTTGACAAACGCCGGTCGACTACGGGATATGTCTTCACATTCTCACAGGTGTAGGCTGTCTAAAAATATCCAACAGACAAGCCACTAAGAAAGCAGAGTTCCAGCATCAAGGCGCGTCGGCCCGAAGCCCGCGTCTCAGCATCAAGGCGCGTCGGCTCGAAGCCCGCGTCTCAACATCAAGGCGCGTCGGCCCGAAGCCCGCGTCTCAGCATCAAGGCGCGTCGGCCCGAAGCCCGCGTCTCAACATCAAGGCGCGTCGGCCCGAAGCCCGCGTCTCAGCAACAAGGCGCGTCGGCCCGAAGCCCGCGTCTCAGCAACAAGGCGCGTCGGCCCGAAGCCCGCGTCTCAGCATCAGGACGCGTTGGCTCGACACCCGCGTCTCAGTTGCAACTACCCGAAATAAGGGGCCAGTCACCGCACATGTAGCGGGAAGTGGCCTCTCATTGTGGAGCGTTTTCAGGGGGCACGTTCATCCCCAGGGACCTCTATAAATAGCCCTGTTGGCATCAACAGACAGATACACACACACAGGCACAGAGAGAGAGAGGTACCTACATACAGGCGTACGCATCCAACACACGTAGAGAGAGAGACACGCACGATCATCGGACGAAGGCATCGTCAACAGAGAAGGAGAGAAGACTCTTCAGCAAGCTTACTGCGTACTAGCTGCTCTTTGCCTAGCTCCTCTTCTAGAGTTTTGGTAGACAGAGCCGAGTTACTCTCTCTACCGACCGAAGAGAAGATCCCCGACGGTCCAAACAGTCATCCGGTCAACGGAGAACAAGATTCACTCTCCACCGCCACACGAAGAACTCAGCCTTAAACAAAGGGGGGATTCAAGATTCAACATCCTCCCTCCCTTGTAACCGGAAGATTAAGCCGGCTGTAATTTTTCATCTGATTCAAGGAAATTTTGCACCAGCCCCCTTTCCGTGTCCTACAAGAGATGGCGACTCCGCTGGGGAATCTGTTTGTCACTGATGAACAAGCTGTGGCGCAGGATGATGTTCTCCGTAAGGGGAAGATGGTCGAAACGCTCGTTGTCGAGTTCGACCAGGCGAAGTATGAAGAGTTCCTCTCTTCTGGCTCCAAGAGCCCAAAGACCCGCGTCTGCCGCAGGGTCTCAACTGAAAAGCTACCCGAAGCCCAATTTGAGGCTCTGCCGGGTGCCGATGCCCACTGTGCCAAGACAAGGTCACACGCCAACGCCTCCCAGAAGGCCCGCGTGACCTCAGGCACTGCTGTTGCGATCAACCGCGTCGCACAGAACACACGCGCCAACGCCTCCCAGAAGGCCCGCGTGGTCCCAGGCACCACTGCTGCTGCGATCAACTGCGTCGCGCAGAATACCCGCGTCAACGTCTCTCAGGAGGCCCGCGTGGTGAACACTCCTGGTTCTGTAAACCAGGAGGTTGTTGGTTTCTCCCCTCCTCCACGACGCAACCGGAATGCTGAGCGTCGACAGAGGAGACGCGCGCGTCAACTCCAAGTCGGAACCGTTGGTTGTCTGACCGTGGGTGGACGCGGCGTACAATCTGATGCCTTGCCCGCACCTCGTCCAGTGCGTGAGATCCGCGTTTGGCGACCCAAACGCGATACTCCTCAAGTTGAGTCCTCCGAGGACCAACTCATCAAACGCCAGGGTGAAACCTCCGCGTCTTTCCAAACGCAGGAAGTACGCACTCATAGGCGTGGGGCCCAGCAGCCCACTCTCTCTCAAGCAACTCTGCCCAAACGCATCAGGCAGCAACGCGAGACTCGCGCGCGCGTCATACAGCCGCGTCATGAGAGCCGCGTCCCTGAAGTCTGCGTCCAGGCTGAACAGCACATGACTGTCCCCCGTCTTCGACGTTGCGAGACCAGTCTCCTTAATCCCCCTCCCACGGATTTGAGGGATTATTTGACAAGGAAAAGAAGTGCCAATCAAGCCACTTCGTCATGCTGCTGTCAACAGCTCATCCATATGCTCTCTGGATGCCATTATGGATCAGGCGTGCACCAGCAGTCCTTAATCAGACAGCTGACCCTGATTCCCCCGTCAGCCAAAAGAAGACGCTCCCACAGAAGGAGAACCTTCTCAGATGTTGAATACCCGGAGCTTACTGCAAACATGACTAGCAGAAGCAAGGGAAAACAACCAATGGTCAACTCAGAGGAATCTGATTCTGAGCCGGAGGGGGTGTATCAACACACTCGCACCCGGACGGGGGCCATTCCCCCAATTGACTATAATGCCTTAGCCCGCGGCATTAGAATGGGTGATTCTCACTCCGCTATAGTGAAGTCGCAGGCTTCAAACTCTTCCGTCGAGAAGGAAGCTTCCGTCTACATGGCAGACACTCCTGAGGAGACGGCCAGGCGTTTAGAACAGACGCAGAAGCACCAGATGGATATAATCGCCTCTCAACAGAGATCCATTGACTCCCTCAAGCATATGCTTGAGAAATTGCTTGAAGAAAGAGCGAGATCTCCTCCTAGACGGCCGAAGGGGAAAGGGAGAAAGGGAGGAAGCCCACCCTCCGAACCTTCCGACGAGACACGACGATCTACCTCGGATGTGTCCAAGCCCTCGTCGCAGGCAAGAAGCGACCCAGACCCGGAAAAGGCTCATGCTAAAAGAATGAGCCTGCTGGAGCAACGACTCAATGCCCTTGCCAGTCGTAAAGATCTCCAAGAGGCTGGAGTAGTCCGGCCCTATCCGGCCTAGTGGGACTTAGTCCCGTACCCTCCTAAGTTCAAGGCTCCAACTCTCCAAGCATTTGACGGGAAGGGGTCACCCAACCAGCACATCTACTACTTCAAATCCCAGACCGGGAATGTAGTAGATAACGACGCTATACTGGCGCGACTGTTCATAGGCACCCTGAAAGGGTTGGCCTTTGAATGGTTCATGAAGCTCCCAGAAGGTTCGATCAAGAACTGGAGTGACTTGGAGAAGCTGTTTCTGACACGCTTCTTCGAAGATGATTCGGAAGTGACAATGCCCACCCTTTTAGCTACCAAACAGCGAAAGGGAGAGTCCGTTAAGTCTTTCGTAGAAAGATTTCGGAACGTGGCACTCCGATGTCCAAGCGGCATGACCCAGGCCACCCTGGTGGAAACATGTCGTCATAATCTCCAGACCTCACTCCTTGCTCAAATAGGAGTTGCTGAAAGCCGCACCTGGAAACAATTAGTCCAGCAAGGTGAACAGGCTGAGGAGATTGTCGCCCGTGTCAGAGCGGAGGAAGGCAGGCCCAGGCCAGAGAGGTCAACAAGGCGTGCGCCGGACACATCCCTCCAGACAAAGCGGAAGGATAATTTGGCAACGGAGACCAAATCTCTCGCCAAGCCCCAACCAGGCAAAGCGAGTGGCTCTTCAAGCCAGCCCCGCGCCAACAAGCAGTATTCCTTCAAGGAGGAACATGTCAATTCGCTCTTCAAGTTACTCAACAAGAGCAACCGACTGAAGCTCCCTGAAATTAGGCGCCCAGAGGAAGTCGGCAAGACCGACAATCCCAACTACTGCTTGTATCATAGGATGCTTGGGCACCCCACCAAAAGCTGCTACGTCTTCAAAGATATCCTTCAGGCTCTGATTGACGCGGAGGTGTTAAAGCTCCGACCAGAGCAGAAGAAGGTCACGGCCAACGTAACGTCAGTTCTCCAGTTCGGGAGACAACCTCCTACACCTGCAGGGGTAACTCCTATTCCAAGGGGAGAATTAAGAGTGGTCAACACAGACCCTTACCAGCAACAGGAGAAAGGCTTGGTAGCTGTCCCTACACCTCAGGGGGAAACCATGTGGGTCCACCCTGACCTCGTCGATGAACAACAATGGACTACTGTGACCAACAGAAAGTCCAAAGGCAAGGCAAAAGCTTCATCGTGCCATGTGATCTGCGCTTCCTCTCGAGAAGCGGATACTGATGTTCCCTCGTTGACTGACTCAGAAGAGGAAACAATAGTCCTGGCCGCAAAGCCCAGCCAACCGACGGCGGGGACCCGTTCAGGACAGGCATACTTGAAGCAGTACGGCGAGACGGCAGCGGCTCCTCCGCAACCAGCCGTAGAACCAGCCAAGCCCTCCACAAAACCACCTGTGGAGAAACAGAAAGAAACCCGGTTTTCTCGGGTTCTTTCAAAAGGTGCAGCGGAAGGATCCTCGACACCTTACCGCTTCGATGTCTTGGCTCAACTAGCCAACATCCCGGCACGCATCACCTTGTATGAACTCCTGAGGCTATCAAAGTCAACCAGAGAGGCTCTACAAGAAGCTTTGGCAAATGCTGAGGTCTTCATGACCCGCGTGCCAAGGGAGGAAGATGTAGAGGATTGCCTCCACGCCTCCCCAAATGCTCCCTGCATCACCTTCACAACAGACGACATGCAGGTTAAAGGGAAGCATGACCGACCCCTATACTTCACAGGATATATCGGGTCGTCCGAGGTAAATCGCATCCAGGTAGACCCCGGGTCCGCGCTGAGTATCATACCTCGCCGAGTCATGCAATTTCTGGGCATTCCTACCCATCGTCTGAGCCCTACCCAGACAACTATTTACGGGTTTAATGCCAATAGCTCCCGTCCGATGGGGAAGATCAAGCTCAAATGCCAGATCGGGAGCCTCAAGTCGGAAGTGACATGCTACGTCATTGACGCTGACACTTCCTACAACCTGTTGCTGGGACGACCATGGATTCACCGTAATTCCATCGTTCCCTCCACTCTCCACCAAGTCATGAAATACATTGACGAGAGTGGACAAGTTCAAACGTTGATTGCCGAAAGGCATCCGTTTAAAGGGGTTGAAAATTATTTCACGGACTCCCTCCTATATCAGGATCCTGAGGAGACTAATGAAACCCCGCAACCAGAGGAGCTAGACTCTGGTAATGAGACTGACATTGAGCCTGAGAACGAAGAGTGCCTGTGGGAGTTGGAGCCCCTTGTAAAGAGCACTAATAAGCTCGATGTTGATAACACCACCGACGATGCGGGTGGTTGGTACATTAATGAAGATTTAGATTTTGCGTATTTTCCTGTGTATGTTTCCGATTCAATACCGTCGGATACTACTACCGACGTGGACGATGACCTCTGGTCGGCAATGGATGCTTTGACATCTTTGCATGTACCGGTGAAATCATCCTTCGGGACATACCAAGATAATGGTAATGCGCAAGAATCTATATTTATGGTTCCAGCCAGACGAAAAGGCCAAAGACCAATACTTTTTGGGCGAATCTCGTCTGAACCGATGCCTCACGAAGAATCGGAAGGCGAGGATGAATCCCCTCAGTTCGATCATTATGAACCGAAAGCGCTCAGAATGATGAAACGCATGGGATATGACCTAACCAACAGGCCCGGATTAAACTTCGGTAAAGGAAGGAGAACGCTGCTCCGGTCCTTTGTGCCGAAAGGGAAAGCACCTGATTATTATCATCAGACGCGCCGGGGGTTGGGCTATGTATCAACTCCAGTCCCATCAGCCTCTGATTCTCAAGAGTCGTCAGGTCACGATTGTTCTTCAGACACGTCATCGTGGGAGTCAGATGTCAGTGTCGGCAACATCTTCAAAGGGCTTTCAGTAAACATGGTTTCAACAGGCCATCTGGAAGATGAAGATGAAGAAATGATCCAACCTGATGCAGATCCTTGGATCAAACATTTGAATGCTCTTTGGGATATCCGCTTTGAACAGCGTGAGCCACCCACAGAAGATAAGGTTGTTCAAATCAACCTAGGAGATGAGGCCAATCCCAAGCCCATTTTCATAAGTGACGGCTTGTCACCTTCGGAAAAGGAGGATCTAATATCTCTTGTACAAGAGTATATAGACGTCTTCGCCTGGAATTATGAGGACATGCCTGGACTTGATCCTCAAGTGGCTATGCATCGCCTCAACATCAATCCGGACATGAAGCCTGTTAAACAACAGCAGCGACGGTTCCGTCCAGAGATAATGGAGGCAATTCAATCAGAAGTCAGAAAGCTTATTGATTCTGGCTTCATCAGGGAGGAACAGCATCCCGACTGGGTAGCCAACATCGTCCCCGTCACCAAGAAGAATGGGAAGATCCGGATCTGCATCGACTTCCGTGATCTAAACGAGGCCTGCCCCAAAGACGAATTCCCATTGCCAATCACGGATGTCATGATTGACAATACTTGTGGATTCGAGCGAATGTCCTTTATGGACGGGTTCTCAGGATACAATCAAATCAAGATGTATCCCGATGACGAAAAGCACACCTCCTTCAGGACACCTCTAGGGGTATATTGCTACACCGTCATGCCCTTCGGACTGAAGAATGCAGGGGCAACATACCAAAGGGCTATGAATGCCATTTTCCATCAGCAGATACGCAAAACGGTGGAATGTTATGTCGATGACATCGCGGTGAAAAGTCGCATTAAAGGAGATCACATAGCTGATCTGAAGGTGGTTTTCGACATCATGCGGGCTCATCAATTGAAGATGAATCCCACCAAGTCCTTCCTGGGGGTAGCCAGTGGCAAATTCCTAGGGTTTGTTGTGACTTCCACCGGAATCCATTTGGATCCGGAGAAAGTCCGCGCTATCCAAGAGATGCAACCCCCCAGAAGCCTCAAGGAGCTCAGGGGATTACAAGGACGATTGGCATACATCCGCAGGTTCATATCCAACCTTTCCGGGAGATGCCAACCCTTTGCCAAGCTGATGAAGAAGGGTGTTTCATTCATTTGGGACGACGCTTGTCAAAAAGCATTTGAGGAGATCAAACACTACCTCACCCAACCACCAGTTCTTGCAGCTCCGGTGTCCGGAAAGCCTTTCTTGGTATATGTTCGAGCAATGGATCATTCCCTGGGAGCTCTACTAGCTCAAAATGATGATCAAGGACGAGAACAAGCAATCTACTATCTAAGTAGAACAATGATCGGAGCCGAACATCGGTATAACCCGATCGAGAAGGAATGTTTGGCACTAGTGTTCGCCATTCAGAAAATGCGACACTATCTGGTAGGCCAGACTATAAACGTCATATCAAAAGTCAACCCCCTGAGGTTACTTATGACTAAGCCTTCCTCGTTGAATGGCCGACTGGCAAAATGGGCTATATTGTTATCCCAATACGAGATGCACTTTTTACCCCAGAAGGCCATTAAAGGACAAGCGGTGGCGGACTTCCTAGCTGAGCACCTAGATCCAAGGGCAGCCAAACTCTATGAGGATCTCCCAGACGAGGTCGCCGAAGTTTGCCTGACTCAGACGTTGTTCGAAGGGCAAGTGTGGCAACTTTTCTTCGACGGTGCATCAAGAACAAGCCCAAAGGGACACTCAGTAGCGGGGGTGGGAGTAGTACTCGTCTCCCCACAAAATTATGTGATTCCCCGAGCTATCTCGTTAACCGAGCCCTGCTCCAACAATGTGGCGGAATACAACGCTCTTTTGATTGGGATGCAATTCGCCGATGAGATTGGCGTTAAAAATCTCGAGGCGTACGGTGATTCTAAACTCATCATCAGCCAAGTTCGCGGAGAGTATGAGGTCAGACATGAAGATCTAGTACCCTATTACAATGCGACAATCCACATGGCCGAGAGGTTTTCAAACTTCTACATCGACCATGTACCGCGCAGGCAAAATGCGCATGCAGATGCACTTGCATCCCTTGCTGCCTCCTTAGCCCTTCCAGCTGGAGCAATGGAGAAAATATTCGTCTATAGCCACGACTTATACTGTCCAAAAATTTCACTCGGAGACTGCCCAGGGTCAACGGGAGATCATCACGACAAGGAAACACTTGAAGTGTCAACCGGTCTAGAGCCTAGAGACTGGCGATTCCCCTACATTGATTTTGTCTTATACGGCATCTTGCCTGAAGACGCCAAGGAGGCGGCTGCCATCCGAAGGAAAGCCCCCAAATTTTACTATAATGCGATTTCGCGAACATTGTATCGTCGATCGCATGACGGGATCCTGCTCCGATGCCTCTCATCAAAAGAAGCCCAAGGAGTATTGAAAGAAGCCCACGATGGTACTTGTGGAGCTCATCAACCTGGCCCAAAATTGGCACATCGACTCCAAAGGTTGGGTTACTATTGGCCCAAGATGATCGCCGATGCTGTCGCTTATGCTAAGAGATGTCACGCCTGCCAAATACACGGCGATTTCATCCATCAAGCACCAGGGTACCTCCACTCTACGACCTCTACTTGGCCGTTTGAAATGTGGGGGATGGACGTGGTTGGCCCTATCAGCCCACCATCATCGAAAGGACATCGGTTCATTCTAGCGATAACCGATTACTTCTCAAAGTGGGCCGAAGCTATCCCTTTGAAAGAGGTAAAATCTTCTAACGTGATCAAGTTCGTGAAACATCACGTTATTTACCGCTTCGGTGTGCCTCGGCGTATCATCCATGACAATGGACCCCAGTTCATCAGCCAGGCTTTCCAGAGATTCTGCGCGAAGTTCAGAATCCAGAGTGTGTCCTCAACGGCATACTATCCTGCTGCTAACGGTCTTGCAGAAGCCTTCAACAAGACTATTGGCAAGCTTCTCAAGAAATTTGTCTCGAAAAGTCAACGGGACTGGGACGACAAGTTGGGTGAATGCTTATGGGCCTACCGCACAACGGTGCGAACCCCAACTAAAGCCACGCCATTTTCCTTGGTATACGGATGCGAAGCCGTCCTTCCCCTGGAAATCCAAATTCCATCTCTACGCGTCGCCTTGACAGCGGAGATGACGACTGAGGAGAAGCATCAGCAGCGACTCCAGGAGTTGGAAGCCTTAGACGACAAGCGTTTGCAGGCCCAACAACAAATCGAGCTTTACCAAGCTCGTATCACCAGAGCCTTCAACAAGAAAGTCAAAGCGCGAACTTTCAAGAAAGGCGACCTTGTCTTAGCCGTCCGAAGACCCATGGTCATGACGCACAAAGACAAAAGGAAAATTTCAACCCAAATGGGAAGGACCATTTGTAGTAGAGTCAGTCTACTCAAATGGGTCATATCGTCTCATAACTTCAAACGGCGACACACTTATGATGCCAATCAATGGCAAATTCTTGAAGAAATACTATCCCTAGATAGTACTCCTCCACCGATCAAGTTAAAAGTACACCTCTGATCAAGAAGAGCTTCTTCACTTTCATCCGACGCCTCCAACGGCAAAGGATAGAGGAAAATGTTGGCTTTTAAGCCCAACATAAGTCCTCGACAACTCATCATGCTGAGGGGAATAGCATGACTAGCCCAGCTCAAACGGTAGTTGGTAAAGGCATGTCAAACCTGTTGACAGCTGAGGATTTGCTAAAAATCCTAAGGGACACGTTCCCATTTGATCCGACGCCCTCGACGGCTAAGGATAGAGGAAAATGTTGGCCTTTAAGCCCAACATAAGTCTTCGACAACTCATCATGCTGAGGGGAATAGCATGGCTAGCCCAGCTCAAACGGTAGTTGGTAAAGGCATGTCAAACCCGTTGACAGCTGGGGGTTTGCTAAAAATCCTAAGTGGACTTGATTCCACTCTTTCCTCCAAAATCCCTTACCAATTCTCATCCACAGAATGGTAGGACCACAAAAAACAATCGTTGCCAAGTTAACACCATACCTCTGGTAATGAGATACCCCTTGAAGAGTACAAATCTTGCTTGTCAACTCTACATTTTGCCAAGTTAACACTACACCTCTGGCACTTCAAATTCCGCTTGTCAATTCTCGTTCATAGAATGACAGATCCTCAAATTATCTTCGGCATCAAGCCAATTCTTGTCAAGTTAATATCACACCTCTGACAAAACCGCTGTTTAAGTTAACATTATACCTCTAAGCAGCACTTCAAGTTTCTGCCAGGTTTAATATTACACCTCTGACAGTCACTTTTCTTCAGTCTTTCATATCGAAGCTGAAATGCATGATGCCAAGTTAACAATACACCTCTAGCATCTGAGTCATCGCTAAGTTCAACAATACACCTCTGGCCATGACCTTTCCTCGACTTCCTTGTTCAAGCCGAGATGAATGATGCCAAGTTAACACTACACCTCTAGCATCCGAGTCATCGCTGAGGTTCAACAATACACCTATGGCCATGACCGTTCCTCGACTTCCTCGTCTAAGTCGAGATGACCAATGCTAAGTTCAACATCACACCTCTAGCATTACCTCACTGTTAAGTTAAACATTACACCTATGACAGTGACATTCTGAGTTAAGTTAATATCACACCTCTGACTCACATCCTTGTCGAGTTAACACCACACTTCTGACAAGACTATCTCCAACCCGTTAAGTTAATATCACACCTCTAACGGTAAAAGCTTTACTAGATTCCTCACGGGTCTAGTTTCACTTGTTATTCTCTTCAACAGAATAACAGGTCCACCTAAAGACATTGTTAGGTTAACATTACACCGCTGACAATGTTTTATCAAATTCTCTAGCTGATCTTGAATCAAGTCAATCCCAGACACTTGATAAAAGTTCACCTTCTCTGGGAGTACGCATTCCCCCTGTCACTTTCTTTTATAAAGTGGCGGGTCCACCAAAATCATTCTTTTGCTTCTAAAACAAAACATTCAAGACAACAGAAAGAGGCAAAAAGAAAAGTGTCACTTTTATTGATATTCAAGCATATGAAAGTGATACAAAACGCTCTCTTATACAATAAGATTGAGTGTTACAATTAAGGAGTACAAAGAAGTCCCTCTCTCTCTTAGAGGCCGTACTCACTCTTTGAAACCGCATCTGATCCCAGGTGCACAATTGGAGCCGATTGCGCCATGGCGATGACGCAAAAGTCGAAAGCGCCCTAGCTGACTAAGCTAAGAGCAATGGTGTTCTTGAGGTCCAGCGGCAGCAGAAAGTCCTGCAACCCTTCATTCATCACCATCCCTTTCCCCAGCAGGCCATCCAACGGAGTGTCCTCGATGTCACTTCTGGAGTAGGGAGAGGAAGAGGATCTTTCCGCCACCGCAACCGTCGGAACCTCCTCGCCGTCATACTTGACCTGACCATCTCTTGCCATCAGACATGGTTGGTGCAGAAGATCTGAAGAGACCTTGGCGAGATTTGGGTCCTCGTCGGAGATATAATTTACTCTCTCACAAACGACGAGGACCATAATTTACTCTCTTACAAACGAACATTGAGCAAGTTCGCCCCCCCATATATTCTTTCCGGGGCCCAGCAAACCTGAAAAAGGACGAGCAAGCCTACCTGCAAAGAATAAACAAGAGAGTTAGAAAATCTAGAACTTAGTACACTTCGACGAAGAAAACTAAGTGACAGACGCGGCAGTCATTGAAGACTTCAGACGCGGGAACAACCCGCACGGTCAAACCACCGCGTCGGCAGAAACAGACGCGAGTCAAAACTGTGCCACGCACAGGATTCAAACGCGGCCTCAGTTTGCACCCGCGCTTAATGCACAAGACGCGAAAAACTTCAGAACGCCGAAAATTGCCATCTCTCTGTTGGGTGAACAGGAGTTGCAAGATTCAAGTCTGAAACGCGCCAAGGCAATGGCCATAAGCAAAGCCAGCGTCAGGAGCCCGCGTTCAGAGAAGTTCAAGTCACCGGCACAAATTCCAGAATAGGAATGCACCAGGATTTCATTCAGATGGCTATGCCGAAGTACAGGCTATGGACATCATCGGGGTGACATACCAGCAGAAGCCCCTGTCCAGAGTTGGCCACTCTGCATCCAAACGCGGGCGCGCAAGATGATCCGAGAGAGGATTCCTTCTGAAGAGACCAAACAGAAGCATGAGAGCTCTGGGTCATCTTCATCCACGGGGTCACTTTCACCCATGAAGACGGTTCTCTGAAAGATAACTCAAGGCGTGGTCTCTCGGAGCAAAACAAATGAAAACAGTCTAAGTTGGAATGTTGAAGAGGAAGGGGGCACACCCTATTTATAGGCAATTCTCAACAACTGCCATTAATGGTGCGTCAATCGGAACCGTCGCGCACGACTGTCAAAGCCCAATCAAAAACGGACGCGTGGAACGCTGCTTTGGAAACCGTCGAAGTGCGCCGGTTTTTCAACCGCCAGCGTCGGTTCTGCATGCAAGAGCATTAACGCCTAAATCCATTGAGAGGCCGACACGTGGACAACTGCGCCGGTTTTTCAACCGCCAGCGTCGGTTCTGCATGCAAGAGCATTAACGCCTAAATCCATTGAGAGGCCGACACGTGGACAACTGCCTTGGGAAGCAACGAACGACCCAGAATCCCAATCGACAGCGAAGACTTGACGTACAAAGATCTCCTAAAATCTTTTAATTCAGGTTGCATTAAACTCAGATGGGAAAGCCGCGTCCCTTCAGCAGACAAGGCTGCGTCTCTTACGCCTGCCTGATCTACGCAAAACATATTTGCGTTATTCAGAGCCGCGTCTCACCTTGAGATTGACGCTGCGTCTCATGGACTGACGGCCGCGTCTCACTTTATGGATCAATACCGCGTCTCACTTTATGGATCAATACCGTGTCTCATGTTTTGATTGACGCTGCGTCTCATCAAGAAGACCGCGTATCAATCTGTGATTGACGCCGCATCTCATCAAAAGGACTTAGTGAAATCTAAGTCCCTAGCGAATGATGACCGCGTCTCACTCTGTGATTGACGCTGCGTCTCATCAAAAGGACTTAGTGAAATCTAAGTTCAGGTGGACTGACGCCGCGTCTCATTAAAAGAACTTAGTCCTATCTAAGTTTAGTATTCACAGCCAGTGATCAAGAAGTTGGGTTCATCCGCAGCTAAGCAAAGAAGGTGGAGCCAATAAACTTCGAAACTTTTATATCAAAAGAATGATAAGTGGATACAAAACACTCTTGATAAATTGAGTGTCCTTTTCTTTACAAAAAGAAAAAGAAAAGAAGGCTAAATGTCCTGGCTTGCCAAGGAACGGATTTGCTCCCTGAGATGATGCACCTTGATCTGACGTGCCTTTTCAGCTTCCATCATGGCTTGGACCCGCAGCTCCTCTTCAGATAGGAAAGGTTTTGCAGCCAGCTCCGCTCGCAGAGATTCCACCCTGGAAGAATGCAGAGACAGACTCTCTTCAGCTCGCGCCTTAGCCGCCTGTTGCTCCGCAAGCTCCTCTTTGATGGTAACAAGCTTCTTCTCATTGATTGCAAGCATAGCTTCTGCCTTGGCAATGGTGTCCCGAGCCTTGGTAATGGTGTCCCGAGCACTGAGGATGACGTGCTCCGTGCTCCGCATGACAATCTCGGATTCCCTTGAATTGTCAGTCAGTTTCTGACATTCAGCCTGGGAATATTCGAGGCTGCGGATCTCTGCATCTATTCGTGCCTCTGCCTCCTGTCGCTCTTGTTCTTGAGCAGCTAAGAGCCGGGTTAGGGTGGCCTGGGCCTCACTAGAAGAGCTGGCATTTTCCAAAGACTCCAGCTCGTGCAGGTCATCTCCCAGTTGCTTCACCACCCGCAGACATGCCTCGGCAAGTGAGGGACCTCCCGTTAATTCGATGTTCACGGCCATATTTTCAAGAAGCTTCTGGGAAAATTTGAAGGAGCTGCTCCCACGTAAGATGAGATCAATACATGATCCCATCGAAGCGAAGAATTGTTGCACCATCTGACGTGCCAGTTCCCCTATGTCTTCACCACCTGGGAAGCTTCCCGACCCCTTTTCTGTCACAGGATTGGGGATATAAGGCGGATCTTCTCGCTCAAGAGTCGTGCTGGCCGTCGATACGGCAAGAGCAAGATTGGCCAATGGCGCTTCCGGAGGTGCTATCTCTGCAGGAACCTCCACGACCAATGATGGAGTAGTTAGCGCAACCTCCTCAGAAACCTCAATCGAGACCTGAGCTGTGTGGCCTTCTGGAAGGATACCGACCGTCAGACTCTCTGCCTGAGCCCCCTCAGTCCTCTCTGCAAGTTATCGCGATGTTAGCCACAATGGTAGAAAAGCGAAACATTTAAAGCATCAGAGCTGCCTTACCAGGTTGGAGGTCCAAAGACGTCGAATCCTGCGGAGCGGAAGTCTCCTCGGCTTCAGCAATAACCTCCTCGCCCGGCAGAGTGAGAGCCTCCTCAACCTCAGTGGTTGCTTCCCCTTCCGGCAAAATGGAAGGCTCCCCGATCTCAACAGTTGCCCCCTCTGAAGCCTCGATTCCCTCGGGCTGGGTCAACTCTTTCACCATCTCCTCGATACGCGAGGAGGTTGTAGCGTCGGCGTCTCCGACTGGCCCTGCAGCATAAAAGAAGAATGTTAGAACATCCTCTTCAATATGCAAAGAGAAAATTAGACAGAAGATGGAAAGAATACCTTCAGTAGGGATAATCGCCAGCGATGGTGCAGTCGATGGCTCGCCCCCATATATTTCCTCCTCCGAGATGTGGAAGAATTTGCTCTGATCAGGAAGAGCGGGTTCATCGCCATAGTCGGTCTCGTCTTCAAAGGCGCTTTCCCCCGATAACGAAGAAGACGACAGCGCAACGCGAGGAAGCTCCGCAACAGGAGCCTTACCTCCAATTACCCCAGTGGTAGGACTAGGGTCGACTGCCCTAAGACTGGAAATGAAGACGCTAGGAGACCCCGGCTGCTGTGCCTCGTCTCTCCCATCATGAGCAGAAGAAGGCTCGGGTTGAACTGAGATGCCTGCAATCTCAACATCCCCTCCAGTCATTATGTCGACCTCCGGTGACTCGTCCTCTTCGGCGGCGGTGGACTCGTCAACAAGCTCCCCTTCCTCCACGGTCTTGCTGCGCGACCTAGGAGCACGGACCAAGCTTGGGAAATCTTCATCTTCTGGCGGTTCCTCAACTCTAACAGGGACGTCTTCAGGAGGAGCCTCAACTCCAGCAGAGATGTCTCCGGATTGAGAGACTTCAGCCGTTAAGTCCCTCCGAACCTTCTTTGGGACAGGCTCAGCAATAGAAGCAGAGCGTCGACGACGCTTGCTCGCCAACTGTTTAGACCTCCTTGCCCGCGGCTCCTCCCTCATTGCTGGTGGCTCAGCCCTTGTCGCTCGTGGCTCTGCCCTTGCCGGTCGCGGCTCCGCCCTCACTGCTGGGGGCTCCCTCCTCGATCGTCTCCCAACCTCCTTCTGAGCCTTCAGGTACTGGTTGATGAGTTTCGTCTGTTTACCAGACTCCGACCTCGCCTCGAGATCTGCATTGATGCTCTCAATGCATGAGAACTCCGGAACAAAATCTGGTGTCTGGTTGGCTTGGGAGTACCAAGTGCAGAAACTGAAGCTCGTACGGCACTTGGGCCCCTCGATAGGTAGACGGAATGTTGCTCCCGTCCCTCCGGCCACACTGTAGTACCAGGCCTGAGCACCTTCAAACAGATTGCCTTCGAAGGCAAGTTGAGTATTGGGATTACCGACGTAGAGTTGATCGTAGCCGAACTGTCGGGCGAAGCGACTCGGCATATACGGCTCAATAGTGCATGAAGTCCCTTGCCGGAACAGCACATATCCTGGCCGGATGTTGATCAACCACCAGAAGAGTCCCGCAGACAGTTGTGAGAAGCCATCCCGGCCAGCAACATCAGCAGACAGCTCCCCGAGAGCTACACCAGGAATCTCTGGAGAGCAGCGATTGAGCTGGTAATTCGTGGCGATTGATAGACGCTTCCGAACATAATAGAGGTAGGCGTCACACCATTCCGAACGTTCCAGCCGCTGCACAAAGGGGACATGACCCGCACCCCCACGCGCCGCCGTCATCAAGGAAGGGCAGTGCATCACATACCAAGCCATGAGGTACGTGTAAGGCAGCTCGATCCGAGGGTTGGGACGCTTCACCATTGGATTCCCCTCTGAGTCAACATATGGCTTTCCATGGGAATCAACAGTTTTCGGGGGTTCACAGAAACTTTTGGTTAACGTCCGCAGCCCGCTCTAAATGCCAGCCACTACGGCCGGAAGAAGGGATATGGGGCTGCCATGAGCCAGGAGCACCGCCGGGTATACCACGTCGGCAACAATAACTTCGTGTGGCAGCGTGGGCACCACACATCTCTTCAGCCACAACATCAGGAAGCCCGCCAACAGTGCTCGATCAGAGATGGGAGTCCGGGCTTGATGATGAAAGCTTTCAAAAACCAAGTCAGGGTCGAAACCGTCCTCGTTCGACTCCGTGGTGTAGAAGCTGTTCGGAGCCTGGTCGATCCTGTCTTCAATTTCCCTATCGGAGCTGGGAGCCAGTCTGATTATCGGGAGGTCTTTCTTGTGGACATTGTTGAACAGATAACAAGCCCAAGACAACTGCTTGACTCCTCCTGACCTCCAGGCAGTTATCTGGCCGCAGATGTGGAAGTGGCACATCACCTCCCAGTAGGTCTCATATATTGCGGGAAACTCTTTTTCCAAAAAGTGGAGCTCCTTAGTGGTAGGGACATATTCCTCATAAGGAATGTCCCCTGACGCCAGCCCCGAGACCTCATGCAGCTCGTGCAGTGCCAGGCCCATCTCTCCAACCGGGGTGAAGAATGTCCCCGTCAGAGAGTTATATCGCTCCAGGACTCCGAAGAAATTATGAGAGCTTGGTGGGATACCCCACTGCACGGCCCTAATTGCTGGGTACAATCCCACACGCTCTAGCAGCTCCTTGAGTTCGATAAGGACGAAACCCACCATTCTGCCCCACCAAATATTCCCCGTAGAATGGATCCACCCATGCGCACGGAACTCGGTAGGATAGTCACCCTCCGCTTCCATAAACGAGTTAAGGAAGGTAGCGGCAAGCTGTGGTATCTCCCCGACCGGAACATCGGACTTGCGCGACGCGGGGAACAGGCCGACGGCTGACCTGTCATGACTATCATAGCGGTTTACCTTCTGGAAGCCAAAGTCACCAAGGGTGATTTCGGGGACATATTGGGAAATGTCCCATTCCATCTTCCGAGGGATGGACATGTGTTGGAAGTAGGACATCGGGAACATCCTCTCCATATCCGGAAGAAAGAATCTTCCGCCCTTTATCTGACGGAGCCATTTGTAAGTTCCTTCAGACACGCGACGGCCGTCGTCATGGACGTGATCCCCGAAGAAGAAGGCAGGCTTCTCCAGCCTGACACCATCATCCGTTTTGAATGCGGCATCGGTCATAAGCGCCCGGAAGGTTCTCCTGTCAACATTGGAGAGCCTCTCCCTGCGATCTGGCGACTGGTCAGCAGTCACTGGGACACTCATTCTTTGCACGAAGGTCAAGCCCCGGTCGGCGCCTCCTACATGACCAAAGTGGCGTATCTTGGCGAGCGAGCCAGGAATATGTCGCACTGCAAAAGAAAAAGACACTTAGTCAGATACTTCAAGCAAGGAAAAATGCTAAGTGTTCATGACCCAAACGCAGAAGAGATACTGGACGCAGAAGTTATCAAAACCCGCGTCCAGACCTGCAAATCCGCGTCAAGTGGCACAGAACGCAAGGATCAAATCCGCGTTCTGCAAACCAAGACCGCGTCCAGATCCTTCACAGTTAGAAAATTTCCAAGTGAAGGACCCGAAGTGCAGAGTTCACTGGCGTTGGGTCATCAAACCCGCGCCTCGGTTATCAACTCAAAGACCGCGTCCGAGACTGCGTCTGAGAATCAAACCGGTTCATATTCTGTGTTAAGAGTTTTTTTAGGGTTCTCTAAAACTTCCAGTAACGGTGAAGCTTAGCCAAAATGGCATCTTTACCTCGGAAAACATCCTGCACGGAGGAAGCGCCCCCTTGGGCCTCGGCAATGGTCGCCTTGGAGGACGACGCGGTCGGCTTGGCCTTGGGTGCCATTGGTGATCAGAGGTCAATGAAGAAGATGAGCAGTAATGGAGAAGAAGAACTCTCTTAAATCTCTGAGTAAGCGCGTTCGGAGAAGAAGACAAATCTCTCTAACTGTGGCCTTTTATAGGCACAAAGATTCGCGAAGATACGCGGCGTGTGGCCCGATAGACGCTGCAGCGAGTCGCCACGTGACGCGTGTAACCAAATCATTTCTGAACAGAGAAGATCGTGCGTCGTGACCTCGCCGCCAGTCATCATTCGACACGTGGAGCAGTTCATTTAATGAACCGGGAAATCCGCGCGCCTAACGGAGAAAACCTCTCCGGTTCCCCAGGCCAGCTGGCGGCGTAATCATGACATGGCACAGATTCGCGCCCAAAGAACGCGCCTCTCCGATGGACATGCCCCGTCAGCATCACCATAAATGCACCCAGAAAGTCGCGTTGTGTCCAGAAAATCGCGTCTGTATCCAAAAGACGCGTCTCTCTAAAATTCGCGTCCTCCCAAGCAGGCTAAACATCGCGTCTACCTCATGGAATATTAGTCGCATTCCTTTAAGGCAGTCTCTATTTTTCAAAAAGAACCTGCGTTCAGCTTCTGCAAATCAGTTCAACAGTACACTGGCACAAGCAGAAGGCCAACCACTCCTGGTCAAAAGCGCACTCGTGACAGGCTAAAAGCGATCGGGGAGGTTTAGACTGTGTATCTAGACACTCAACACGATCAACTCTGATGGCTTCAAAGAGTTCAACAGTACACTCACAAAGGCCAACTCCAGATAAGATCAAACCCGGAGCATTAATAGTCCAGTCATAAAGGCGAACGTGGCTAAAATCCAAAGTATTCCGAAATCCGTCCCATTTAACTGCGGAATATCGAAAACTTTGGAGGGGGTTCTGTAGGCTGTCTAAAAATATCCAACAGACAAGCCACTAAGAAAGCAGAGTTCCAGCATCAAGGCGCGTCGGCCCGAAGCCCGCGTCTCAGCATCAAGGCGCGTCGGCTCGAAGCCCGCGTCTCAACATCAAGGCGCGTCGGCCCGAAGCCCGCGTCTCAGCATCAAGGCGCGTCGGCCCGAAGCCCGCGTCTCAACATCAAGGCGCGTCGGCCCGAAGCCCGCGTCTCAGCAACAAGGCGCGTCGGCCCGAAGCCCGCGTCTCAGCAACAAGGCGCGTCGGCCCGAAGCCCGCGTCTCAGCAACAAGGCGCGTCGGCCCGAAGCCCGCGTCTCAGCATCAGGACGCGTTGGCTCGACACCCGCGTCTCAGTTGCAACTACCCGAAATAAGGGGCCAGTCACCGCACATGTAGCGGGAAGTGGCCCCTCATTGTGGAGCGTTTTCAGGGGGCACGTTCATCCCCAGGGACCTCTATAAATAGCCCTGTTGGCATCAACAGACAGATACACACACACAGGCACAGAGAGAGAGAGGTACCTACATACAGGCGTACGCATCCAACACGCGTAGAGAGAGAGACACGCACGATCATCGGACGAAGGCATCGTCAACAGAGAAGGAGAGAAGACTCTTCAGCAAGCTTACTGCGTACTAGCTGCTCTTTGCCTAGCTCCTCTTCTAGAGTTTTGGTAGACAGAGCCGAGTTACTCTCTCTACCGACCGAAGAGAAGATCCCCGACGGTCCAAACAGTCATCCGGTCAACGGAGAACAAGATTCACTCTCCACCGCCACACGAAGAACCCAGCCTTAAACAAAGGGGGGATTCAAGATTCAACATCCTCCCTCCCTTGTAACCGGAAGATTAAGCCGGCTGTAATTTTTCATCTGATTCAAGGAAATTTTGCACCAGCCCCTTTTCCGTGTCCAACAACAGGCACCGGTGAGTTGGCGCTCACACTTCAGTCTACCGTCGCGTTGTCGACTACAGAGGCTGAGTATATGGCTATGACAGAGACCATGAAGGAGGCAATCTGACTTCAGGGGTTGCTTGATGACTTGGGCGTGGAACAGGATATATTGAAGATAAACTGTGACAGCATGAGTGCCATCTACTTGGCAAGGAACCAGGTCTATCATGCAAGGACGAAGCATATTGATGTCAGGTACCACTTCGTTCAGGAGATTCTGGAGGAAGGTGACATCAACTTGTTGAAGATTCACACTTCGAAAAATCCGGCTGATATGCTTACGAAGGTGGTGTCGGGAGTGAAGTTTGCACACTGCAAAGACTTGCTCCATGTCCTTCAGGTGAATTGAGCTTGCTGAAGCTCATTTGGATGAACTACGGACGGCTTGATCCCTTGGGCAGGGGTACGTAGGCAACCATGTTGGTGCAGCCGCTATCGAGTCGGAATTCGGCTCAGATTTGGAAATCTTCACCGAGGTGGAGAATTGTTGGAGAGAGAGGAATTGACTGGATTGCTGGATTGCCATGGGTCGCGTCGAGGAATCGCCAAGGAAGTGGACGACGGAAGGCAAAGTGGACAGCAGCAGAAAATAGCAGCAGCAGCAGTATCAGGCAGGGTCGGTCGACCGACGTGCACAACATGCACAGGGCCATAGGCGGTCGACCGGCCGGTCGACCGAAAGACCCTGACTGTAAAGAGCCAAACTCTCGGTTAAATTCGGTCGACCGGCCGGGTCGACCGGAGGGGAGGTCGGTCGACCCACCGGTCGACCGACAGTCGGGTTTGGGCAAAAATCTGCTGTTCCGCAAATTGTGGAACAGCAGGGTATTTAAGGGCTGCTGGGATTTTCTAGGGTTTAAGCCTGCGAAAAAGGATTAGCTGATAGTTCTCTTGCATTCAAAGAGACTTAAGAGCTATTGTAATCATCTTCCTAAATATAAATCTCTCCATTGATTGCCCCGAGGACGTAGGCATTGAGGCCGAACCTCATTAAATCTTGTTCTTTGTGATTGTGTGTTCTTCGTGGATCTATTTGGTTGTTCATTGTGTTTGAGATCTGTGAGATCCTCTATTGGTTGTTGTCATCGGCGCACAACAGCTCTTTGGATGTTGCTTGGAGAGCGAAGTTCCTTTACTAATCTATGAATTTGTCCCAAATGGAACACTAAATGACCACCTTGAAATCCATTCCTCGTTGCCGTGGGAAGAACGTCTAAGGATTGCCACCGAAGCCTCTGGAGCGCTTGCATATCTTCACTCTTCGACTTCCATATCCATTTTCCACAGGGATGTGAAGTCTTCGAATATACTCTTGGATGATAATTGCTCTGCAAAGGTATCCGACTTTGGAGCTTCAAGGTCTCTTCCCCCTGATCAGACACATCTAACAACAAATGTACAAGGCACATTTGGGTACCTAGACCCTGAATACTATCAAACTGGTCAACTAACAGAGAAGAGCGACGTATATAGATTTGGAGTTATTCTTTTAGAGCTTTTAACAGGGGAGAAACCAATTTCGTCGGCTAGATGTACTGAAGAAATAAATCTTTGTAGTCGCTTTCTTTTGGCAAGAAGAGAGAACCGACTCTTCCAAATTTTTGAGGGTAGAGTTAAGGAGGAGGGAACAGAAAAAGAGCTCACGACAATTGCTATGCTCGCAGAGATGTGCCTTCAGTTGAGAGGGGATGAGAGACCAACCATGAAAGAAGTAGAGGGGATATTGGAGGGCTTGAGAAGGTCTAAGAACCGAAAACAACAGTCAGGAACTGAAAGACACTATGGGCATACTGAAGACTTGTGCAGTGTACCATCATCACATGCATTGTATAAACTTGTTGAAGGATCAGAAGTTACCAGCCGAAAGAGTCTGGACTCATCTAGAGTGGTTAGCATGGAGAAGGAATTTATGTTGTCTCTAGATTGTCCTCGTTGATCGAATCTATATTACCAGTGTATAATGAAGTTTTATGTTGGAATTTTTACCACACAAATAATGACTCTAATAGCTTTTCCTTCCAATCAACAGGGCTCAAATAGTTTGTGGGCAATATGAATTGGATATTAACTCTACTTTTGGCATCCAAAAACAACATTCTCAAAATAAAGGTTCATATATGCATAGCTCACAAAATATGATTAGTGAAAAAAAACCCTAATTGATTGATTTTTATTGATACTACCAGTAAAAGTATTTAACTCTCAATAATCAATCAAAAACACATAAATCATCAAATAATAAAAGACAAATTAGACATACCTGAGAGCGCTACTGAATCCAGTCTTTGCGGTCCTGATCCAAGCTCCCCTTGGTTCTGTTGCATTCATAAGTTTGAAAAAAATTAGATTACTAGACTAGATTTTTTTACCCGTGCATTTCATGTCATGTTTCTGAGGCTTATATGTGCGCTAGTGCAAATTGCATGTGCCTCTTTAAATGTATGGAAAGAAATCAAGGAGTTATCTAGTTAATTATATATTGAAACCTCGCCGACTGTCCTCATCAGAGTTCCTCCTACAATTCCCTAACGACACTTGTATGGCGCAATGGCGAGACAGGTGCTTCATTGAGCTGCCTCCTTCTCCATCAAAATCTCGTCGTGGACGGTGTATCACCATGTTGTCCGCAATGACTTCAACACCAACGTGGATAGCTTTGATTGGGGTGCCCCTCTATGGCCTCAACTTGGCTGACCTAACCGCCGTCGTCACAGGGTTTGCTGTTGTGCAGAGGTTGTACTCCCGAGCGTTTCGTTGTGTACCGAGCGCAGTGTTTTAAATATCGAATATCGGCGATATACGGGTCAGCAAAATTATATATGGGATACCGAATACCGGGTGATATATCGCGATATGTTACTTCATACCGGTTGATATATTAATAGTCAATACATATATAAGACATTATTAAAAGAAATAAGTTATTATCCAAACATCAAATAAAAACATTATTGAAATACCACAATGAACATAAAATAAAATAAAACGATCTCTTAAGCAAAAATTAATACTAATTATTCAAATAGGTAACTATATCGACTGATATATTAGATATTTCATCTCGGATATCGACCGATATATCGGCCACGTGGTGATATATCGGTCCATATCGGTCCAAAATGATATCCGATAAATTTTTACACTTATCGTATCATTTTGGATAAAATATCGGTATCTCGGCCAATATACCGGTATATCGGCCGATATTTAAAACAATGACCGAGCGAATGGTGGATCGAGCAAGGGAGTTGTTGAAGGACATGGTTGAAAAGGGATTGAAACCAGATACTTACAACTCCGATCCATTGATCTCGGCTTATTGCAAGGAAGGGAGATTGGATTTGGCAATCGAGTTCATGGACTACATGATCTCCAACGGATGCATCCCTGATATCGTCAACTACTACAATACAATTCTGGTTGCCCTCTGCAAGAGCGGGAATCCTGATCATGCGTTGGAGATATTTGACAAGCTCGAGGAAACTGGTTGTTCTCCTAATGTGAGCTCGTATAATGCACTGATAGGTGGGCTTTGGAACAGTGGGAACCAATTAAAGGCTCTTGAGATGACTTACAATGTCTTGATTTCGTGTTTGTGTAGAGATGGGATGGTGAATGAGGCCATAGGGTTGATGAGGGATATGGAGAGTGGAGGGTTTCGACCGACAGTTTGTAGGGAGAGAGGAGATAAAGAAGATAGAGGATATAGCGCAGAGATCGGAAGTCAAAGGGAACGAGAACGGCATTGAAGCAGGCCTGTACAGGGCCCGGTCGATCGTCCGGTCGACCGGTGGTAGAGTCCGATCGATCGCCCAGTCGACCGGGTGTGTACGACGTGCACAAACATGGCCTGGTCGACCGTAGAAGGAACGGTCGACCGCCCGGTCAACCAACTGACATGAGCCACCTCTCGGTTGGTCCCGGTCGACCAGGCTGGTCGACCGAGAACAGGGTCGGTCGACCGACAAACGCATTTCGTTCTCCTTTCTGGATTCAGACTCCTTTTCTGTTTTGGGGTCGAATTCAATCAGGGTTTTCAAAATCCCTGGGACTCTTTGGCTTTAAATAGGGGCTAGAGCCCTCATATATGGTATCACTAGTTATCATTTGAAATCCCTTGAAGTATCCCTCTGGTATTAGTTTGTATTTATTATTGAATCAATAAAATATCTCTCTTACCCAGAGGATGTAGGCAAATTGTCGAACCTCGTTAAATGCTGTGTTGGCATGTTTTCTCTATTGTTTCTCTGTTCTTATTGTGTGGGTACATTTCTGGCCGCATCTATCTCTCATTAGTAGATTCCTCATCGGTTGTTGCCCCGCGCGCAACAAGTGATATCAGAGCATCCCAGGTTCATCGTAGGATCGTGTGTCGATTCCGATGGCATTAGTTGCTGTTTGGCAGAGATCGTGTATCGATCTCGGAGCAGCGTTGGGACTGTTTGTGGGATCGTGTGTCGATCTAAAAACAACATTTGGATTGCTCGAGGAATCAATTCGGAGGAGTAGATCGCTTCGGAAACTCTTCGAGGGTTTCGCTCTGGGTAAAAATCCTATCTTTATCTAGTTTGTTTGATCTAACTCCGTGTTTTTTTCGCATTGTTTGAGGAATCAGTTGAGAAGATGGCTGGAGAAAGTACATCTACGGTGAAATCCGTGAATCCACATCCATTGAGGATTGATGTGGTAAAGTTCGACGGTAAGAACAACTTCGGTATGTGGAGATGTGAGGTGATGGATGCATTGATGGCATCAAACCTCGAAGACACTCTACGGTTGGAGAAAAAGCGCAATTCTACGACGGAAGAGGATTGGGACTAGATGAATAGAACGGCGTGTGGCTTGATCAAGTCTTATTTGACGCAAGACATCAAGTATCATGTGTTGCATGAAATATCTGCGAGGCAGCTGTGAGAGATCCTGGAGAAAAAGTATCTGACGAAAAGCGTCGAATCACGGTTACAGTTGAAGAGTAAGCTTTATCGTTTTTAGATGAAGAGAGGATGCTCCATTAATGAACACATGAATAGCTACACAGAGCTTCTTACAGACCTAGTTAATGTGGATGTGGAGATCGATGAAGAGGACAAGGCGGTAATTCTATTGAACTCTCTTCCTGAAGAAGAGTATGAGGCCTTTACTCTTACATTGATCAATGAAAGAAAATCCCATAACTACAATGAGGTGTCTACTGCACCTGTGAATTATGAAGTAAGGAGGCAGGACATATTATCTTCTTCAGATAGCACAACAGCAGAGGCATTGGCAGTAAGAGGCAGGAGTTCCAATCGGAAAGGCAGAGGTGATCAGGAAAAATCGAAGTCCAGATCAAGTTTTAGAGATCTAAAGAGAAATCAGTGCGCCTTATGCAGGGAGTTAGGGCACTGAAAGGTTGACTGTCCGAAGGCCAAAGATAAGAAGGAGTCGATGGCCGAGGCAAATCTCGCATAGGTGGTCAGTACTCATGCCAGTACTTCACAGGCAGATGAATCGGACTCAGACTCATCAGTATTTTTTTCTCTGTTACTACTCCTACTGTTGGTTTTTCAGATAATTCTGAGTGGATCTTAGATACAGGAGCTACCTATCATATGTACCTGAATAGGGACTGGTTTTCTAACTTTTAGAATCTACATAGAAGTTTTACGGTAATGGGTGATGATCATCCGTGTAATGGAAGGGATGGGTACAGTCCGTATCAAGATGGATGATGGGATAGTACGAGAATTGAAGGAAGTAAGGTATATACCTCAACTCAAAAGGAATCTTATCTCTGTTGGTGCTTTTCAAAAGTTGGGTCTTGTGGTATCTATACGAGATGGTGTTCTCAAGATGATCAAAAGCTCAATGGTGGTTATGAAGGGCGTCCGCCGGAACAATCTCTACTACTTGAAGGGTAGTACAGTTACAGGTCAGGTGGAGACTTCTATTCCTTCAGATGATGTTTGCACACAGGTCTGACAGATGAGGGTCAGACACGGAGGTGAAAAGTCTTTGCAAGCTCCAGCAAAGAAGGGATCATTGGAACGTGCTTCTACCTGCAACTTGGAATTGGGTGAACACGACGTTCTGAACAAGAAGAAGATGAAATTCAGCACCACGACTCACCACTCTGAAGGTCTTCTTGATTGTGTTCACGTAAGTGTTTGGGAACCTGCTAAGACTGCATCGCTTGGAGGTCAAAGGTACTTTGTCTCTTTTATTGATAATTTATCTAGGCATTATTGGATATATTTCATGGGATAAAAGTGTGAAGCCCTAGATATGTTGGTGAAATGGAAGGATATGATGGAGAAGCAGACTGGTAGGAAGATCAAAGTGCTACAAATTAGTAATGTTGAAAGATACAAGAACCAATTCCTACAATTAGGCCAGAACACTGGTATTGATACTCACTTCATAGATGGAATACGTGGGTTGGCTAAGGAGATAAACCGTTCTTTACTGGAAAAGGCTCGGTGTTTGTTATCAAATGCACAATTAGATAAATCGTTTTAGGCTGAGGAGATTGTGTATCCTAGCCATCTAATAAATGGATTGTCATTGACTGCGATAGGAGGTAAAACTCCACTGAAAGTTTGGTCTGAGAAAACTGCTCAAGGACATGGTTTGCTGTGGGTATTTGGAAGTCCGGCCTACTTTAGTGCCAAAGATGGCAAGGTGAATCCGCGATCAAATAAGTTTGTGTTTTTGGGTGTCACAAGAAATATAAAAAGCTACAAGTTATAGGACCCCGAAAACAAGAAGATTGTGTTTAGTCAGCATGTCACATTTGATGAGACTTCAATGTTGAAGTCTACCGTCTCTCAGCAGGTGGAGAGGACGAAGACTAAGGAAGTATCGAGTGGGTGGAGGTTGATGCTACTCCACCATCTTCAATTGGTTCGGTATCAGTGAGGACTTCACCGGATGTGACACTGGATAGCGATCATGTAGCTAGTTTTGATGCTGAACAGGTTGAAGACATTGATGAGAATGTCGAATGCAGCAATTGGAACCAAGATAAAATCACGAAAGTGAGTGAAGAAGCATGAATCTCAAGCTTGTGACCGCGACAAGCTCAAGTTGAAGGTCGTTGTTCTCCATGACAGTAGTGAGGAGATTCATATGACTCAGCCAGGTCAGTTCGTTGCTGAAGATTCAGTCACAATTGCTTGAGCTTGATGGAGCTCATTTCAATGAACTACAGTTGACTTGATCTCTTGGGTAAGGTACGTAGGCGCCGTAAAGGCGCAACCATTTGATGATGCAACCCGTATGAAGCTATATGGTGTATTTGGGTTCTCGAGAAGCTGATTGAAACTTCACGTAGAGGTGAAGTGTTGTGACTGATTGGGACTCCACGTAAAGGTGAAGAGTTGGAATTCATGTTGAGGTGAAGAGTTGGACTTAACGTAGAGGTGAAGCATTATGATCTCGATGAACAGTTGATCTTCTGGTGAGAAGATGGTTAAGCTTGCATAAGGGGGTGTGCATCCAGTTTATTGAAGCCGATGATGGTGTTTGGCGTGCTCTACTCAGACTTGGTTGGACCGTCTTTGTAAACATGTGGACTGGAGAAAGCCAGTCAATTGGAAAATCAGTGTTAGCTCATGATGTGTTCTTCTTGAGGTCAATTGGAATAGAGTTTCATGAAGTTGCTTAGTAGAAGACACGTTCGATGATCGGCTCATATGATATTTCTCTTTTGGTGAAGTGATGGCAATACATGTGTGGTGCATTCCGGTTGATAGCTGAGCTGAAGTTGGAAGCTTACAATTGATATTGGAGTTTGGTTAGAGTTGCAGGTGGCAACGACAAACTCGATTTGGCTCTGATGAGATCAGTGAAAATCAATTGTACGTGTGCTGGCGATTCGTTTGAAGGAACAGGTTTCGTCTGTTGGCCAAGCCGAATCGTGTGTCGATTTCGTATGGACCACTCAAGCTGAGATCGTGTGTCGATTTCGCCGAGATCATGTGTTGATTTCGCCAGGTGTTCGTTGGAGTTCGGCTCAGATTGAAAAATCTTCACCGAGATGGGAAATTATAGGGAGAGAGGAGATAAAGGAGATAGAGGAGATAGCGCAGAGATCGGAAGTTAAACGGAGCGAGAACGGCATTGAAGCAGGCCTATACAGGGCCCGGTCGACCGTCCGATCGACCGGTAGTGGAACTCAATCGACCGCCCAGTCGACCGGTGTGCACTACGTGCACAGACATGGCCCGGTCGATCGTGGAAGGAATGATTGACCACCCGGTCGACCGACTGACATGAGCCAGCTCTTGGTTGGTCCCGGTCGACCGGGCCGGTCGACCGAGGATAAGGTCGGCCGGTCAACCGATAGACGCGTTTTGTTCTCCTTTCTGAATTCGGACTCCTTTTCTGTTTTGGGGTCGAATCCAATCAGGGTTTTTAAAATCCCTGGGACTCTCTGGCTATAAATAAGGGCTAGAGCCCTCATGTATGGTATCACCAGTAATCACTGGGAAAAACTTGAAGTATCCCTCTAATATTGGTTTGTATTGATTGTTGAAGCAATAAAATATTTCTCTCTTACCCAGATGGCGTAGGCAAATTGTCGAACCTCATTAAATATTGTGTTGGCTTGTTTTCTCTATTGTTTCTCTATTCTTGTCGTGTGGGTACATCTCCGGCTGCATCTATCTCTAATTAGTGAATTCCTCATCAGTTGTTACCCCGCGCACAACACAGTTATCACATACAACACATTGATCCTTGGATTGTGCAAGGCGCATTGGATCAATACGGGGATAAATATACTCGAATAGATGATGGTGAAGGGATGTCAGCCTAATGAAACTACGTACATTCTTCTGATTGGCCGGACATAGAGCTGAAGCTATGGAATTGGCAAGAAAGCTAGCTGCGAGGGATGTTTTCCTGGAAGATTCAATTAAGCGACTTATCAAGACTTCCCCCATGCTCAACTTGTACAGAGAGATACTGCAGTCTGATGACGATGTCTGACATGTTTATTTTGATTCCCCCATTACAAAACTGACGAATGTTTTCATGAGGGTTGCATCTCAGAGAATGTTCTACTGCAATAACACTGTTTTTTTTGGAAGGTGATTTACTGAAGTTGATGCTGATTTCTATGCTCTCAGTTCGGAATTGACTCAAAAAGGATCAAATGAAAATGAAAATGGAGGGGAGGGAAACGTTTGAAAGTAAACGCAGAGAAGAAGAAAATACACTGTGAAGGAGTATTGGATATTTCTGTGAATAAAAAAAGAATAGGGATTGATATCAGTTTGTTTGCCACTGGTGCACCTTGTCGAGCAGGAAGAAACTTGTTCAAGTCAAGTTCTTGCTGAAGAGTTGTGTCAGCTGTATCAGAAACCAATACTTCTGAGATATTATGTGTTACTCAAAATGTGTACGACACAAATAGTATCTCAATTATTGGTCTGATTGCTGTGAATGCAAAGATTTGCTGTGTGGTATTTGCAGTCTGTAAGTTGTACAATTTTACCTAGTCAGGTGTTTAATTAAACAGGGGAAAGGTGATCTCAATGTCATTTTTTACTACTATTTTTTGAATAATATATATTTTTTTGACAGGGGTTATTGTACTTTTTCATGACCCATTCCTCCACTTTATCACACTTACACTGATGATTGGTGAAATGGACAATAATAATCAATATTTATACATTCTTTAATGGAACTATTTGGAGTAGTTTTAGTAACTAATAGTTATCATTATTAATTGTTGTATATTGTTTAACTCTTGGAAATATATTTTACTATAAATAAATAAATAGCTGTATATTATTAACTGTTAACAATATTTACTCTCTTTTCTCAGAAGATAACTGCACCTATTATTACACCCTAACTGACCATTTAGTTTTTCCTTGGAAAGTTGAACCATTTCTGATGATGACAGTGCAACTATTTGCTGTTTCTTGAAAAGCCAAGATATTACCTTCGATCTCAGAGGGAAAACATATCCTGATGTGCTTTTTTCGATCATCAATGGAACCTGCCCAATCATTGTCGGTGTAACCGGTGAACGTGTTGCTTTCTTCTGCTTTGTACTTGATGCCAAAATTCTTCGTGCTCTAGAGATATCTGAGAACGAGCTATGCTGCGACATAATGTAGTTTGCTTGGATCACTTGTAAATCTGAAAATAACACTTATTGAATATAAAATACCAGGTCTTGTATTTGTGATATAAATCAAGGATCCGACTAGACTGCGGTATGTTGATGCATCTACCTTCAATTACACTCATGATTGGTGAAATGGACAATAATAATCAATATTTATACATTCTTTAATGAAACTATTTGGAGTAGTTTTAGTAACTAATAGTTATCATTATTAATTGTTGTATATTGTTTAACTCTTGGAAATATATTTTACTAAAAATAAATAAATAGCTGTATTTTATTAACTGTTAACAATATTTACTCTCTTTTCTCAGAAAATAACTGCACCTATTATTACACCCTAACTGACCATTTAGTTTTTCCTAGGAAAGTTGAACCATTTCTGATGATGACAGTGCAACTGTCTGCTGCTTCTTGAAAAGCCAAGATATTACCTTCGATCTCGGAGGGAAAACATATCCTGATGTGCTTTTTTCGATCATCAATGGAACCTGCCCAATCATTGTCGGTGTAACTGGTGAACGTGTTGCTTTCTTCTGCTTTGTACTTGATGCCAAAATTCTTCGTGCTCTTGAGATATCTGAGAATGGGCTATGCTGCGGCATAATGTAGTTTGCTTGGATCACTTGTGAATATGAAAATAACACTTATTGAATATAAAATACCAGGTCTTGTATTTGTGATATAAATCAAGGATCCGACTAGACTGCGGTATGTTGATGCATCTACCTTCAATGTTGCCGGTGTTGCTACCGGCTTGCAATTTGACATGTGAAATTTCTTCAGAGGATCTTCATAACATTTTTCTTGGCTAATAAATATTACTTCTTCAGTTTGCTTAACTTGTATTTCTAGTTGGTTGTAACTGCTCTGGTAGCCAAGTGGTCGGGTGAGATTTGCTTGATAAAACTTGGAGCATGTGATCCCATGATTTGCTAGACCTGTCAGGTTTCGTAATCTTGCAGGAAGTCATAATTTTAACTACTACATCCCGGAGGGAAAACATATCCCGAACAGCACGCTTGCTCGCTTGCCCCTTGGCCATGCCCATAACTGCGTTGTCGCGTCTGTTTTCGCGCGCCTGCGCCGTTCGAGCTTGCGCAGGTCTGGGCGTGCCGAGCACCTAGCGTGCCCAGCCTGCGCGCCAGCCCCTGGCCACCAGCACCACCAGCCAACCATTGTCGGCCTGTCACCGGTGAGCACCGACGACCGCCGCCGCCTTGGTTTCGGCCACCAAGAGGGAGAGGGAGAACTTGAGTGAGAGAGAGCTAGAGAGAGCTAGAGAGCTCATGAGAGAGAGGGAGAGGGAGATTAGACCGGACCACAGTTCGCTTCGAACGGTTCGAACCGTCACCGGGTCAGGAAAACCGGAACCGGAACCAGTTTGGCCTAGTCCCGAATCGAACCGGAATCGGGCCCCCGCCTGTCCGGTTCCGGTTTGTGATGTTTAAAACCGAGAACCATCGGTTCTGGCTCTGAAATCAGTTCAGAACCTTTTTTTTGGGTCTAGACCCTCCTGGGCGCCAAGGCCGAGACCTGACTTGGCCACTGGCCAGGCCCGGCCATGAGGCCAGGCGCTAGGCCTGGCCTAATTATATATATATATATATATATATATATATATATATATATATATATATATATATATAACTTATTTTACCTTACCAAACTTATTTTTTCTTGTTTTCAAATTTTAAATTTTAAAACTTTAATTTTTTAAGTGAAAGGTGATTGCAATTCCGGTTGTTCACATCAATCAGACTTCATAGAGACGAGATTTTTCAATCTTATTACGCTGTAATAATGCACAGGGCCTACATATACATGTACTGCTCTCTTTGTTGAGTCTTCCCTGGGTCCATGCAGAACTTTCTTTGCAGCTGCACCATGCAATTTATTGAAGGGGACTTGGAAGTCATATTGTGTTAAGTTTCTTCGTCAATCACTAAATAATATTAGTACTGGAACATTGATGTACAGAAGTGTAGGCATCACATGACATGACTTCACTTGAGGAGACTTCAAATTTCACTTGTAATTAAGAACTGATTACTTGATAATTATTTGAAAGTGCAAAGATGTTTGGGTAGAAAGTGCAAAGATGTATAGTCATGTGTTTCTGAACGTGGAGAGGAAGAGTTGGCTGACTCCAATTGGAAAACAGCAAATACTTTTCATGCAGACAAAAAAAGATACTTTTATTGCCAAGCAAGACTTACCACACGATTCATGTCGTGCTTATCTCGGCAATAACCTGAGTCAAGTCTCCTGAGACGACCGACTCAGCTTGGAAGTGGGCTGTGGTGCAATAAATGCACGATAGGGGACAGTTGTGCAGATTTGGTGACTTATATATAGTCGTAGATAAAAGTAGTTATACGAAATATGTTACATTAACCTTACAAAAAAGATATTATTTAATGCATAGGTAAAAAAAAAAGTTCAGAATCACGTGATTTTTCATTATTAGTCAAGATCAAGATGAACAGTTCAATCATTCATGGGCGGCTCACCTTAGAATTCACACGAAGCTTAATTTGAGAACCGTTCTCATAGAACTATTCTCCTACGAACATGAGAATACACACACATAGGGAAAGGTTTTAATACACATAGGATGTAACATCAGAGTTTACATACACTTATGAAAATACACCGTTACCCATCATATTTATGATCCAAATCATTGATTATGATCTACATGCTTTAAAACTCATATGGCTCAAATTTTCATATGAATTATAACTTTCTAGTCTCTCCATCTCATGATATTAAAAGTCGATTTGTTTTATTTGCTTGATTTGTGGGCTAGAAAGTTTCAATTCACATGAAATTTATATTCATATGAGTTTTAGAACATGCAAATCATAATCAATGGTTTGGATGAATAGTGAAGGGCTACGGTGTATTACTATATGGTGTATCAAAACTCTTATGTTACATCATGTGTATTAAAACATTTTCCATATATATATATATATATATATATATATATATATATATATATATATATATATATATATATATATATATATATATATAGGGGTTACTGTACCTCAGCCTGCGGCTGAGAGAACTCTCTCAGCCGGCGGGACGTGACAACATCAGATCCACAAATCTGTCATAAATTTTGGCGGACAAAAACCTGAACAATCCCGCCTAATTTAATGTCAGTCACCTCAACATTGTATTTTCCGAAAATACCCTCACTCACAACTTTTTACCTAATGTAAAAACATTTTCTTTTATTTTTACCATGGTCGCAGTATTTTTTGAAAAAGCGATGTATATGTATGCGACCTTGCTAATATTTTTTAAGCCAAATTTTTTTTCATACACTATTTGTCAAACTCGTTCGCAGTAGTTAAAATTATAGTTGCAGATCTGTTCGACTTAGATCGTAGAGTTTTAATTTTTTTTTGTCTTTTATTTTATACGAATGCGACGTTGGTCGCAGTATATGAAAGGTCCTTTTTGTTATTACATACTGCGACATGGGTCGCAGTTGTCTCAATATGCGTTATAGTGTCCTGCGACCATGGTCGCAGTGTATTTAACGTCATTTTTTTAATTCCGGGTCGCAGTTGATTATGTTTACACTGTAGTCTTATGCGACCTTGGTCGCAGTGTCGACCCGGGTCGCAGTTGTTTATGTTTGCACTGTATACTTATGCGACCATGGTCGCAGTGTCGACCCTGGTCGCAGTATTTTTTGAAAAAGTGATGTATATGTATGCGACCTTGCTAATATTTTTTTAAGCCAAATTTTTTTCATACACTATTTGCCGAACTCGTTCGCAGTAGTTAAAATTATAGTTGCAGATCTGTTCGACTTAGATCGTAGAGTTTTAATTTTTTTTTGGTCTTTTATTTTATACGAATGCGACGTTGGTCGCAGTATATGAAAGGTCCTTTTTTTTATTACATACTGCGACATGGGTCGCAGTTGTCTCAATATGCATTGTAGTGTCCTGCGACCATGGTCGCAGTATATGAAAGGTCCTTTTTTTATTACATACTGCGACATGAGTCGCAGTTGTCTCAATATGCGTTGTAGTATCCTGCGACCATGGTCGCAGTGTATTTAACGTCATTTTTTTAATTCCCGGGTCGCAGTTGATTATGTTTGCACTGTAGTCTTATGCGACCTTGGTCGCAGTGTCGACCCGGGTCGCAGTTGTTTATGTTTGCACTGTATACTTATGCGACCATGGTCGCAGTGTCGACCCTGGTCGCAGTTGTTTATGTTTGTACTGTATACTTATGCGACCTTGTTCGCATTATTGACCCTGGTCGCAGTTGTTTATGTTTGCACTGTAGATGATTGCGACCTTGGTCGCAGTGTAGACCATGGTCGCAGATGTCTATATTTGCACTGTAGACTTATGCGACCTTGGTCGCAATGTCGTTCATTGTTTACATTTGCACTGTAAATAATTTATAAACAATAACCTAAATCCTATAAAGAGCGGCAAAAAAAGGGGGAAAAATAATAATAAATAATAACCTAAATCTGACAACGAGCGGTCCAAAAATTGACTTGTGGGCAAATAATAATAAACAATAACGAAAGTTACCGAAAGAATAGCTTTTCATAAGGGGTATTTCGTAATTTAACTTCTTCCTATAAGCGGGCCGCAAGTTAGTGGGGTGACAAAATTTAGCCACGTCACCGCAGGCTGAGAGAGTTCTCTCAGCCGCAGGCTGATATATATTTTTCTCATATATATATATATATTATATATATATATATATATATATATATATATATATATATATATATATATATATATATAGAGATAGACTTGTATCCTTTCAAAAGGATTTGATCCCGGATCCTTCCCACTCAAATTCAACCCTCCAACATTCGAATACAAGATCCACTCCGTTGAAGTTGATCTATACTATTTCAAGTATCTATAAACCAAAAATCAAGTGTTTTAAATACTTTTTGCCCATCCATCAAGTAGGGGAAAAACGGACGGCCTAAATAGTGAGTTGGTTAGTTTAACGGTGTAGAACATTTGAAATCTAAC